>OZ018325.1:85901724-86119423 GCA_963969495.1 Ceratothoa steindachneri | reverse complement strand
GGGGCAGTGCCCTTGCTACCCCTCAGTGGGGGGATTCATTGACGAATGGTTTTAGGTATCGAATTGTTTACACTCCTATAGCAAGCTTGGGGCAATAGGTAGATAGATATAAAGACGGCGGGCCTATTCCCGCCTGTTGCGAGAGCTATGGTCAATTCGGCGTGGTTAGTCGTCGGGTCAAGTCTCGATCCGGAAGGACTTCCCGTAGGCTACCATATGCTTCAAATGCCCATGGTTCGGATCCCCACTGAGAAATAAAATGCTTCTAAAAGAGTGCAGATTAGTGGTAAACCCCTTACCAAATTATTCTATAAAGGCTAGTGCCTAAAAATAACAGCCCTGTCTTCTATAACTAAAATTTTAGATCCAACACAAGAGCCAAAGTCAATATCTATCGTCAACCCAAACACAAATTGCCGTGGATACCATCCTGCTCAAAAGGACCCCACCCCCCCTAAATCTAACTCTTAGTTTGTTAAAACTCCAACGCCACACTGAATTCTAAAAATACAACCACTCAAATCTAAGAATGCCTTACACCCGTCCAATTCTCTGGTAGAAAAGCTACCTGGACAGCCTCTTTTTTCATGCCCATGGTAAGGCACTTCTTGTGTCGGCAGTATTGACAGCGATTCCGTTGCCGTTTGTCGATGACGCATTTCTTGTTCTCCCGACACGAATACATCAAATCCTTTCGAACTGTCCTCTTGAAGAAACCTTTGCAGCCTTCGCAACTGTAAAGGAGGAATGGCATTTTTTAGGGTAATTAATTACTTTAATCGAGGAAAATGAAATAGCAAAAAGAGAAATGGGACCTAAATTTGGGTGGATATTCTTAACACTCCGTCCCGAAAATTATCTTGATTTATTTTTACAAAAGTTGTTGCACTGTTTTGATAGATATCCTATACCTATGCTCAACTTATGGGCTACTAAGTGTGGTCGTCATAATATACCCGAATACTAGGGTATAAGAAGTTAGGGTGGAATCCCAATCACCGGGAGGAAAATATCAGAATAATTGCATTTGTCACAGAGAAATATGATAAGTGGAATTATACCCAAAAGGAGGAGAAAAGAGTTAAAAATACAAACCCTACGAATAAACTATGTCAATGGTATAATAGAAACGCCCTTGGGTTGTGAAATATGTCGAGTTTAATGAATTTAATTATAAATTTTACATCTTCATTTCTGTGATAAGTTGGGGCGTAAAATACTAGTTATAATCTGACACGTCAGCTATTTGAAGTTACATAATTGTGAATTAACGTGCATAAATGCCACCGAAACCAATCAATATGCCGGTCAAACACGCAAAGGCTAGCTGCTCTCTTATACTAACATTGTATGGAGAGAGGTGCGATAGTGCTGAAATGAACGTCCCACTTGTGTATCCCAGATATTTTTTTTTTTTGGGGGGGGGGGGGTCAGCGCCCATCTGGCGACTGCCTACAAGGGGTTAAGTCACCATAAATAATTTCAAGCCTACTACACGGCTATATTAAAACAAAAATAAGTCAGAAACATCAAACCTACCAAAAAACAAAACAAGAAACAAAGCAAAAGCAAGAAGAAAGAAGCACGTTCGGCGTCGGTCGGGGGAAGGCCCGTCTCCCCATAGCGCATGATATGCGACCAACACATAAGAGAGTCAAATAAAATGAGAGGAGGCTAGCCCCCTCCCAAAAGTCAGATAGTTCGCAAGTCTGTGTACACGCACCCGTCACGAGTACAAGAGACAAGCGGTAGCGACGCCGTTCACCGCGGTACCGGTGAGCGAAGATCATCCAGAATGGGACATTCAACAAGAATGTGCCGAACAGTCGGGGATGGGGGGCACCGCAGTCGTCGCAGTAATGTGCGCTCCTTCAAAGGGCGGTGCGTACCGCGAGTGTACCCAATTCGAAGGCGGTAGTGTACCTTGGGAGGGAGGGTAAAGGAGAACTCACCTGTAAACGCCATAATGCTTTCCAGACGCTTTGTCCCCACAAATTGAGCAGAGGTGCTTGGATCCGGAGAGAGGGTGATTGGGTGGATACTGGGTGGGGGAGGTGCTCAAATTGCCATTGCCATTGCTGGCGTTGCCCCCAGTCGAAGGGGTGTTGATAAAGGAAGTGCCTCCGGAACCAATTGTGAACGGAGACGAGGAAATTCTGAAACAAGGAGAATGAAGGATCAGTTCAGGTTTTAGTTTTATTTGCATTAATGAGGGGAGGAGGTAGCTGAAGAAAAGTGAAAAGAAAGAAAGAAAGAAAGAAATCAGGGAGCCAAAAAATAATAGAAGAGGGGTACTCCAAGATATTCGAATCCACAAAGCTATACCTTCCAATACTTCTTCCTTTGTCTACCAAACCTAGTTTGTCTCGTATGCACCTCCAAGTGACTTTAGGAAACTCCGCCGTCAGCAGGTTTCTAGAGTTCCGTTGCCCCCGTCCCGGGGACGAGTGGATTTGTTCAAGTCACTCTGTGTACCTTCCTCTAAGTTCTTAATCCTTTTTCTCGGTCTCATTTTTTCCAGTGAAACTCCAGAGGAGGTCCACGTTCGCACTTCTAGTGGCCTATGTAATTTAGGCCAATTATTTATTTTTTTTAAAGGCTCATCTGGCGACTGCCTACCAGGGAATAAGTCGCCGTAATCAGACTACAGCCTAATACTAAGCTAGATTAAAAAACAAAAAAAAACATAATGGAAATAACAAATAATGATAAAACGGAAAAAAGCTTAAAAAACTCAATAAAACCATGTAAATAAAAAATAACATAAAAAACAAGAACAAAGGCTAAGAAACAAGCTAAAAAAGAAAACAAATAAAACAAAAAAAAATCAGAAAAGCAACAAGGAAGCACGCTTCGCCGTCGAGGGAGGCCTGCCCCCCCCCCCCGGCGCAGGATCATAAGACATACAACAAAGAGTATGAAATAAAGTTGAGGAGGGCAGCCACCTCCAAAAAGTCGTAGAGTTTGTAAGTCTATGTACAAGAACCCGTCCCGAGTACAAGGGAGAAGAGGTAGCGACCCCGCTGGTCCAGGTACCGAGACATTAACGTGCGCAAGATCACCCAGACTGGTACATTTAACAAAAATATGTAAACAGTACGGAACACAACGCAGCCGTTGCAATAAGGTACCGGCGAGAGCTCCATCAGATGGGCGAGCATCGCGCGAGTATGTCCAATTCGGAGACAACAGAAAGCAACCTGAAGCCGTAGCGGCATTGGGGTAGGGCCATGAGAACAGTCACGGAACAATGGCATGCAACTTTAAGTTCCCCATCTTATTTGCCAAGCAGCCCAAATTCCTGCCATGTAATCGGGGCCCTTATTCCCCGCAATTCACACATGTTCAGCCAGCAGAAGATAATCTCAACATCCATCCACCTCACTGCAACCGTGACATCACGGATAGTTCAAACTAGGGGGTGTGGAGATTCCAATGCCCAGAGAGCACTCAGGGCGCTTTGTGAGTCGCTATAAATCACAATCCGGTCTCCGAACCGAGCGCGTCACGGTATCTCCCGTGCCGTGAAGACAGACGCAGCGCCTGGCAGAGCCCCGCTGACTTCAAACAGAGGGAAGCGCAGTAGGATCTGTTGTTGACTGCGGGAGGCGCCGGGCTCACGCGTACAGGCGAATGATGCACTGTGCACGGCGCAGAGCGAGTGGCATCTCTTCAGCATCGACAAGTAGGCTCTCAATGAAGGACATGCTGAAGACACCGGTCGCCAGGCGAAGGCCGGTATGGTGAATCGAATCCACTTTCCCCAATACACGCTCAGATGCAAATGCATAAAACTCACATTCGTAGTTGAGCTTGGAACGGAAAAAGGATCGCTAAAAAAGTAAGGTAGTAACCGTATCAGCGCCCAAGGCGCTGAACGTCACGGAACGAAGAATAACCATGGCGCGGATACAAGAGACCCTAATGCTGCGAATATGAGCCTCCCAGGTGAGGCATCGCTCAAATACAAGAGCATGGGAACAGTGCGAATCCACCACTTCCAAACGAACCCGATTTACAAACAAGTCTGGGCCAGAGTGAAGCCGCGGATGGCGGCAGAAGTGCACCACCTTAGTCTTGGTCAAGAAAAACCGAAGCCTGTGCTTCCAAACGAACCCGATTTAGAAACAGGTCTGGGCCAGGGTGAAACCGTGGATGGCGGCAAAAGTGCACCACCTTAGTCTTGGACAAGGAAGACCGAAGCCTGTGCTCTTAGGCATATCGCGAGAGGCGATTCAATACCTGTTGGAGTCGACGCTGCAGAGTTGGCATCTGGGCGGCGCCGATATCGAAAGGTCATCCACGTAGAGCGTAGCGAGAACATCTTCCGGCAGCAACGAGGTGATGTAATTGATGCTCAGGACAAAGTGCGTGACACTGAGAATACTTACCTGCGGGATACCCTCTTCCTGCTCGATTGGGCGGGAGAGGGCTCCCCACACCCGTTCGTGGAATCAATGATCTCGCAAAAATTAGGAGATGAAGATTGGGAGGCGTCCCCTCGCCACCATACTGTGTAGTCTCCATGAAACTGTATCGCCATGCGGTATCAACGGCCTTCTCCAGATCGAAAAACACCGTGGGGTAGTGCTGTCTACGAATGAAGGCTTCGCAGACGGCATTTTCCAGTCGGGAGCAGAGCATCAAACGTGCAATGGAACTTGCAGAAGCCGCAATGTGCAAAAGACAGATGGCCTCCTCTGTCCAGAAAAAAGGCTAATTTAACATTTACCAATTTCTCTATCAATTTGGACACGCAGGAGGTTAGAGAAATTGGGCGGAAATCGGCCGCGTTAGAGTGATCTCTCCCCGGATTGTTGAGCAAATCTAACAGAAAGGCTATACCTCATTCACCCAGGTGTCGAAGCATGGCGTACGGGACATCGTCCGGACCATGGGAGGTGTCCGCGCACGAAGCGAGAGCGGAACGCAACTCACTCACTGTAAACCTGTAGTTGAAGGGTTCTCTGCCTCTGGAAGTAAAGATCGGTTGGTGGCCTTCCGCGACATCACGACGCGCATTGAATGCTGGCGGAGCAGCATCATGGTTATAGATTTCGAAGAACTCCGTCACGGACACGGGGTCCAAGATTGCGCCCCCATTCGTACCCTCACACCCCCAATTCATACCTTCTCGTCCCAATTCGGACCCTATCGCCCTCATTCGTGACCGCTTGCCCTCACTACTCACTCTCTTACATTCTTGGCTGGGCCTTTTCCCACACGCACACCCATTTGTACTCCTGAACACACCACTCGTCCGCATATCCCTTCCCCTTAGTTCGCATTTCCCCCCAATCCTCCGCATTTCTCCCCCCCTCGCCCGCATTTCCCTCCCCTTCGTCCGCTTCCCTTCCTTGTTTTCCTTAACTAAGGGTCGTCTCTGTCTTTCACGGCGGACAAGAGGCAATTGCATTTTGTCCCTTCAAAAGTCCCCCCCCCCCAATGCACTGACCCGAGATCCCCGTCCCTAAAAATGTATTTACGCCCTTCCTCCTCCTCCTTCCGCGGGTCATTGGGGTTGGTGGATCTTCTTCTATTCAGTCTAATAAGCTTGTGTTTTGTCTCTCGTCGCTTCAGTCAAGAGGAAGTGATGGAAAGCTAATTGGAACCGATAATTGTACGTTTCGATCAATTTACCAATTTGTCTCGCGGCTCGAATGTTTTCGCGTGGTGTCATCGAGTGTCAACATTAGCAGTGAAGGAGAGCCCGACCTGGCGTGACCCCCGTGTTTATATAGTGGTGGGTTTACAATACATTCAGAATTTTCCACAGAGGGTATCCTATCATACGCGGTTGATCCATTATGTGGGAGGGGGGGGAGGGCTTAGCGTCCCAACCAAACGCCTCCTTTGGCTTCTTAGGTAATTTGCCCATCACATTTTCGGCCCAACCCCATTTGGCCACTTTATTTACAACACTCTTTTTTTCAGAATTTATTTTCAAAAGCCTTTTGGTAGAATTGCCCCCCAATGGCTTTCGCGTCTTTATTAAGAACATAAATTGGTGAGTCTGCCCATTGACGACTGCGACTCCGCTAACGAACGATGGGTGCCCTTATTTTTCATAATGTCGCAAGGGGATTCCATGTGTAGCCTGTTACACTTGGCAGCTGAGGAGCTGCCAAATCCTCCCGGACTGAGTGCAAATTAGGGAGGACCCGTCACTGGGGTGATTTAAACTCTCTGATGGGGGCTGGGAAAGTTATTAGTATGCTTTTCCCTCTTCCCCACTCACTACTACTTTATCCAGGGTTTCTACTACCTTTGAAATCCTTGAAAAGCCCTTGAATTTGATGAAAAAGGTAGATGGTCCTTGAATTAAAACAAATAAATCATTGAGTGATTGTTCAAGTGATTTTTGAAATTCACTATTTATATACTTTTTAATGTCTATTAGGAAAATAGTAATATTTAAGTTAATCTACTCACTAATGTGAGTGAACATATGTATGCTTTGGATGCATTGTATTTTATGATGGATGCTCACTATACTTCTGTGACTGTCGCTTGGATACCTTGTTCTTGTTTTTTTTTTGCAGTTGATTTTTGGTTATGCTTTGCTTATAACCCATTTTTCCCTTAAATACCTCACTTTCCTCAATGTCCCATAATGTTTATTGCACTTTTTTTATTTAAAGATAAAAAACAATGGCTAAAACCCGTCTTTGATTATTTAAAAAAGTCCTTGAATGCAAAATCACCAAACAAGTAGACACCCTGTTATCTTTTTATTGGTATTATTGCTATTAGTTATTATTTTCATTATTATCGTTCTTATTTAGTATGAAATTTATATTTATTAGGATATTATTTATCTTTATTATGTATTCTAATTATTTATAATTAGTATTTATTATTATAAGATTATTTATTAATATTTATCATTATTAAATATTTACTATTATCATTACGGCTATCCCCTCAACCTTTTCTACCCGCACTTTGTACCAGGAGGAGCGTTTCCACCTGTAGTTATGGTACCTTGGTGGACTGAATGCCATCCTGGGATCACCTAGTACCCATATGATAATAATAGGTGATCAGCCGCCCTACTAGTTAGTAAACAGGCCTATCTCTACTTCTCTTTATTGCATACCCTCCTACCCCTTTCCACACTTGCTCTTCTATCCACAGAGGTTCTGGTTACCGGCACACTTTCGTCGTTTTATGAGCTTTATTCTCGCGGCGCTCTACATGGGCGACTTTTCGATCTCTTTTGGCGCGACCCAGATGCCCATTCTGGAGCGTCGATTCCAACAGGCATCAAACCGCGTCTCTCGCTATGCCGAAGCGCACAGGTTTCGGTTTTCCTGGGCCAAGACTAAGGTGTTGCACTTCTGCCGCCAACCACGGGTGCACACTGACCCGGACTTCTTCCTAAGCGGGGATCGCCAGGAAGTGGTGGATTTGCGACGTTTTCTTTGCCGCCTGACTTGGGAGGCTCATATTCGCAGTCTTAGGGTAGCATATACCCCTGCCATGGACATTTTTCGCTAGGTGATGTTCAGCGCACCTGGGGTGGTGATAGGACTACTGCATTACTTTTCTATCGATCCTTTGTTTGTTCGAAGCTTTACGGATGCGAGTTTTATGCAGTCCCACCCGAGCGTGGATTGTGGAAGGTGGACTTGATCCACCACACCGGTCTCCGCCTGGCGACAGGTGCTTTCCCCGCGTTCTCCTTTGATACCATACTTGTCCATGCTGGGGAGATGCCACTCACTCGGCACAGTGCATTATGCGCCTGTACGCGCGAGGCTGGCCCTCCCTCAGTCGCCAACGGCTCGCAGTGGATCCGCAGCCGATCTCGACGGTACCTATACCACCGAGACTCGACAGTGTAATTCTCGGACCAATGGTGCCTCTGGTTCTACCCCTGGAAGGTACAACCTTTAAATGAAGGCGATAGGTACGAATGAGGCCGAGAGGGCACGAATGAATGCGAGATGGTATGAGTGGGGGAGAGAGGGTACGAATGGGGGAGAGGGTACGAATGGGGGCAAGAGGGTACGAATGGGGGCAAGAGGGTACGAATGGGGGCAAGAGGGTACGAATGGTGGCGAGAGGGTACGAATGGGGTCGAGAGGGTATGAATGGGGTCGAGAGGGTATGAATGGGGACAGGAGGGGACGAGTGGGGGGTGAGGGTACGGATGGGGATGAATGAGGGCGAGAGGGCACGAATGAGGGGGGAGTGTACGAATGGGGGCGAGAGGGTATGAACGGGGCGATAGGGTATGGATGGGGGGGGAGGGAACGAATGGGGGGAAAGGGTGCGAATGGGGTCAAGAGGGTACGAAAGGGAGCGAGAGTACAAATTAGGGCGGCGCGGATGAGGTGGGAGGGGCGCGTGTGAGGACGAGAAGATACGAATGGGGGCGATAGGGTACGGATGAGGTCGACAGGGTATGAATAGGGGCGATGGGGTACGAATGAGGGCGATGGGGTACGAATGAGGGCGATAAGGTACGAATGAGGGCGAGGGGTACGAATGACGGCGATAGGGTACGAATGAGGGCGAGGGGTACGAATGACGGCGATAGGGTACGAATGAGGGCGAGGGTACGAATTCGGGGAGAGGTGACACAATAAGTGCGATGAACTACAATTGGGGTCTAGGGGTACGAATGAGGGCGAAGGGTGCGCAATTAGTTCGAGGGTACGAATCAGGGGAAGGGGGTTCCAATGTGGGTGTTTATTTTTAATTGAATTCATTTTGTGCGCTCGTCTGGCGGCTACCGGAAGGGGCATAGCCATCGAAATTATTAAAAACCCTATTTTTAGGTTAATTTTACATCTAATATATTTGAACGAAAAAAAATGTGAGGGAAGGAAAAGAAGAAGATAGAAGAAAAAGCTCACGTGCAGGAGAGTTGGGGAGAGCAAAACGCTGGTCCGTTCGTCCAGTCCGTGCAGACTGTTTGGCGCCCTCGCCACCGAGAGTGCCAAAAGACACATTACACAGACTATATTTAGTCTAATTTTACAAAGAAAAATAAAAAAAGACTAACCCAAAACAAGAGAGAGAAAAAAGGCACGCTCTGGGGCCTAAGCGTGCACCCAACTACTAAATGCTGTGTAGGAGGATTGTCGCCTCACAAAAAAAAGTTGTGGGAGGTACATTGGACTAGGGGTAGTGACCTTGCTCGTCCCTTCACTGGGAGAAGAAGAACGCGCGAAGCTCTTGCAGACTGGGACATTGGATAATAATGTGTGTCTACATGTCCATGAACGGAGAGGTAGAACCCAAACCTCCACTGGTTCGCAGATACCCTGGGTGGAGGCCCGGGATGCCGATATTCCAATGTCCATAGACCGTTCAGTGCACTAAGAGCCGCTATAAATCATAATCCTATTTCCGAACTGGGTACAACGCGAAAACTCACGTATCGAGTAGTGTATTGCAACCGGCTCGGCCGTGAAGACAGACGCAACGCCCAGAAGAGCCTCGCCGGTTTCAAACAAAACAGAGAAGGCGTTGAAACCGACCTCTTCGGATTTGGAGCCATCCGTGTACACTAAGTACAGCTCTAGTGAGACACGATGTTGGTCTCTGAAAATCAAACGCAATAATTCCGGTGCTGTGAAAGCTTTGGGCGCAGAGGTGTAGCAATAAATGTTCCCAGGTGGTACGGTACACTCCAGGGTGAAATCCTTGGTACCACCAGCGACGCCATCGGATTGAGAGCTACATCGAGCTCTCGAAGAGTTGCTTGTCCTTAACCAATAAGGCATAGGGTAAGATTGACGTCTTACGTTGGCCTAAGCAACGGCGAGATCGGCCGCAAAGGAAATGAAAGCCGTAAAGCGAGTGACATCTCCCCAGCATCGGCGAGGCTCCCCACAGGGGGTGTGCAGAAAACAACCAATGTACTGGATGGGGTCTACCTTTCACCATTCGCTTTCGGCTGGGTATACGTAGAACTCGCATCACATTCTAGCTTAGAGCGATAAAAGAAGGGGGAGAGTCCTGAAGTAGGATTATCAGGAGGGTCTTAGAGGGGAACAAGGGGTATAAATTTGGGCAAGTGAGTAGGGTTATTTTTTTCCCATTAAATTTAAAGCGAAATTCAAGGAGGGCGCATTCCGCAGAAAATTTGTAGAGATATCTATCAAGAAATTTGTGAAGATAGAGGAAGTTAAAATTATTGCAAGATACATAGCTGCAACTCCTCAATATTCCAGACAGTGCACTACGAAGGAAAGCCTCGCATTTTCTATGCCAGAGCAGAGCGACAACCGACGTAAAGTGGAACTTGCGGAAGCAGCTCTGAGCTGAGGATAGGCTTACCGCTTTTCAAGAAATATCCTAACACCTACTAATTTCTCCATCAACTTGCGCAAGTTTGATGTTGAGAAATTGTGCAAAAGAAGTAGGGTAGCCATTCGCTTGTATTCTGACAAGACACCTACCTCGACAAGAAAAGACTCGAGAGCAGGGTTGCCACAAGCAAATTTTAAAAAGAACCTAAATTTGGAGTTAAAAGGTACCAGAAAGAAACAAATCTAAATTTTACGAGAGATAATACAAGAATTCAAGAATTTGTGTTAAATTAGTGCAATAGAACCATTTATATTTTAAATAACGAGACCCTCATCATACTTAACAATAATTTAATTAAATGAATACATGATAAAATTGGCTTGATTTGGTTCTTTTTGTAGTAATTTGGTACTTTTATTGTTTTTGACACCCCTAAAAGAACAAATCTGGTACTTTAGTACCAATTCGAGGTTAGCGCGTGGTTAAGGTTAGGCTATGGCGTTCGAGGCTAGCGCGTGGTTAAGGTTATGCTATGGCATTTGAGGTTAAGGTTAGGCTATGGCGTTCTAGGTCAGCGCGTGGTTAAAGTTACGCTATGGCGTTCGAGGCTCGTAGTGTGAGTAGTCTATTGGTTAGGTTAGATTTTGGAGCAAGGAATTGACGCAAACTTCTCTCAGAAAGTTTTCCCAATCAGTTATGGCTTCTCTTGGCATTTTAAGCTATTTTACCACACACACACACACAAAAAAGTTGCCAACCCTTTGCATCATGAGTGAATTTCCGGAAGGAACGATTGTTTTAAAAGATAATTTTGATTCTTCTAACCCAGTGTCTTTTCGCAATCCAAGATTGAAATTGTATTCGCGTTCATTACAGCGCCAACGGCAACGGAGAGTTTCAAAATATGTTCAATTATGCAAAGTCGCTGTCCTAAAAGCGACTTTGCGAAAAAGACCAATCAAATCTACTTTCAACAATATAAGCTCGGATAAGGAGTAAATATAAAAAATGGAGTCATGCTTGGAGCGTACAAAGCAGCGGTAGAACATTAATATTATTTTCATTTAAGAGCCTCCCACGTGGCGACTAACTTCTAGAATCTAGAGCATGAACGGACGAAAGTAATTTTAGGCTATATTAAAAATACCAACAAAAACCGCTAAAGAAAAATCACAAAACTAAAACCAATTAAGACAAAAAAAAGAGAGGAAAAAACATGGTACTGTGTCGGATGGAGACCAGTTTTCCTCCGGGATCTTGAGCATGAACCTAACAATGGAGGAGGACCACTTCATCCAGGAGATTCCCATGTGGGTCGCGCTCCCCTTGCTGTGCGGGTCTGAAGGGTGCTTTTCCACTCTTACGCAGTAATGACGATTTCCCCTCGCCCCCATTGGATGGAGGATCTTCATGATACCATACGACGAGGGACATCATTAGGTATTCTCCAGATCGAAAAAACACAGGGGCGAAAGGCTGCCAACGGAGACCCTTCCCCCCCCTCATAATCTCGGCTGGCAGCAGCCAATGAGGTTAAGCAACAAAAAATGGACAAATCTTAGAAAAAAATCTATTGATTAGACAAAAAACAAACAAATAAAAGTAACATTAATAAAAACATAAGGGCATACCGTGGTGTCTTACGAGAAGTTTAGAGAAAAATGACAAACTATGAACACGTTGAAGACCTCCGCTGACTTTAAACAAGGGGTGGAGGTAGCATGGAAGCCAACACCACTTCGGACTTGGATACATCTGTTTACATCGGCACTGCTCTAATGTGATAGAATTTATCGCCCAAGAAATAGGAACACAATTTTAGGGGCAGAGGCTTGGCAACAATTTATCATGGGTGACTTCTTTCATCGGCATAGGCACATTCGAGATCGGATACACGAAGGCCTCGCAGAGAGTAATCCATCAGGAGCAAAACACCCAACGTGGAGCTGAACTTACGAAGCTTGCCTTGTGCTGAGGACAGGTTTACTCCGCCTCTCGTGAAATAACCTAATATTTACCAATTTCTCCATCAACTTGCACATGCTGGAATTTGAGAAATTGGGCAAAACAAGCCGAGTTGGTGACGTCTCTCCCCGGTTTGCGAGAACTAAGCACAGCAACCATTAGTCAGGATTTGGGGAAAATACCCACCCACTAGACCCTGTTGTTCAGAACAAGAAGAAATGCCATCACTCTCTCATCAGCCGGGAATCGAAGCAGGCGGACGGGACCTCATCGGGAGTGGTATTCAGGCACGAAGCGAGAGCGGAATGCAACTTGTGCAGCGAAAACAGGTTAGGTATTATGCTCCCCTGTGAAGGTGAAGTCTATTTAAATCTCCTCAGTTACCGTATGAAGTACTTTGAATGCTGGTGGAGCAGAATCCCACTCGAGAATGCGGTCGTGAAGGACTGGAACAAACTCAAGGTTCGATACGGATGTTCCGCGTTGCCTTTCTTGAGGCACTCAAAAGGATTCACTCCGAATCCTTTTGACACGCCTCCACACCTCTGCAAAAGATGTCTTCCTATTAAGTGAAGCCCCGTATGTTCGTTATGAAGAGAGGCGAGCTTGGTTTGTATAGAAACGGAATCTAGTGCGCTCGCCTGGTGAAATTCTTGTAATGAGTAAGGCCTCGAAACCCTAATACCATGGGAGGGTGGGCAGTAAGAACGCCCCCAACATGGTCTCCTGGAGGCAGATAGCAATAGGGAAACGGAAAGAGACGAGCGGGGAATCGAAGGCAATTCCATTAAAGGAAAATATCCTACAGATCTGCTTGAGGTCCTCTTCGTGGATAAGCCACTCACAGATAAATTGGCTCCGAGGGTATTTGGCCGGTCCTTTTAGCGTTGCTGCTTCCCAGAGATTACTGGAGGAGGCCGGGCTCGGCACACTAGATTCCATCTTTCCCTGCATGCAACAGACGCATCACAGGTGGACAAACCTCAGTATGATGCAAAATATCCACAAACTTTTCTCACCTACACTGCACATAAATGAACAACACAAGAACTACACAACACACTAGCACTGCATGAACTGTCACAAACATCATAAAAGCAACAAACATGATCAACATAATACAGATCAACAATGATGACACCACAGCGAAGAAAGAAAACAATTTCCGACACAAACATAACACACATCGCACCTATCCAAGAAACCCTGCTCACTCCTGCTACCCAAACTCCAATCTTCAACACTTACACCACAGTCACAAGCCAGTCTCAACACAACGCCCGTGGCCTCGTAACATTAATTACACACAACAAAAGACCCTCAACCAAACAAAACTGCTACACCGTCATGAAACACTACTCCAAGATAAACCACAAGGCAACAAATCACAAAAATAGAAAGACACAAGAAAACAAAGAAAATCCGCCCAGACACAACACTGAAACCCTATTTATACCCTTAGGAACACCAAACCACAAACCCAAAACTGAAAAACTCAGCAGCCACTAGCCCAGACCAAATATCCAACCATCATCTAAAACACCATTGCCCTATAAATATCCAAGTCCCAACAAACAGCTTAAAACACTCCTGGCTACACAAATTATCACAACTATCTGGAAAAGGGGTACCATTGTACACACTTAAACACAACAAACCACCTATCG
Source organism: Ceratothoa steindachneri (assembly GCA_963969495.1). Lineage (NCBI taxonomy): Eukaryota > Metazoa > Arthropoda > Malacostraca > Isopoda > Cymothoidae > Ceratothoa > Ceratothoa steindachneri. The sequence continues at coordinate 86,105,525 of OZ018325.1, read as the reverse complement.
AACTAACATCCCACAAACCGATCTCTTTTTTTTTTCAACACTATACAAACCAGTAGAGAAACTAACACAAAACGAATTTCAACACTAATCCTACTCGAATCCTCACAACACGGTTTCTGTAAAATACAGTCCACAACTCATACTAGCAGGTTTTAACCAAAAACCAACCACTAAGAAGAACTATACTGGTAGCCATATACCTAAGAAAGTATATGACATTCCCCTAACAGAACGTTATTAAAAAATGCTATACCCAACACGCATCTCACCAAAACGACAATAAATGGTATACCAAGTTCCTTTCAAACAAACTAGCAAGAGAAACTGAGTTCTAGAGATGTTCGGTCTATGATGAAGACGGAAACAATTCTAAGACTTAGGCAAATGAGTTAAAGCAAATCTTGCAGCACGCGGCGTAGGTGTACACGCTTCAACAGTACACGTTATTTAAAACGGGAAGGATTTCATAGATGAGTCCCTAGAAAGAAGCATCTGTTGAAGAGAGCTCATAAAAAAGCCTGTTTGGTGTTAGCTAAAGAGCACCTGGGAGATAACCAAGCTAAATTAGATAAAATACTATAAGATGTGATAAAAATAGTTATTTGGTACAAACGACCAACTTTCCGTTTGGCTGCGATCTGACGAAGCCCTCCTAAAAAAAACCCCATCGTTCCTAGTGTCAAACATGGAGGAGGTTTGATTATGGTGTGGGGATGTTTTCCTGCTGCATAGCACTGGCACATTAAAAGTGATAGATGGGGCAATGAATTCAGAAAACTATCAGCGCATACTTGATGAAAACGTGAAACAATCGGCAAGAAAACTGGGACTAGGAAGGCCTTGCTCCTTTGAACAAGGTAACAATACCAAACATACACACATTTTTTTTCTTTCAAGAGCATTCTACTGGCATCCGCCACCAGAGGGCATGGTCACCGAAAATAACATTCTGCCTAAACATTAGGCAATATTAAAAAAAAAACAATATAATAAAACAAGACAAAAACCAGAAAAAGAAATACTAGGTTCCCGTCGGCCGTCTCCCATTTTCTTTGCCTGATTTTTGCCATCTAGTATGTGTGGGGGAGAGTGAAACGCTGGTTCGGTGTCCCGGTCGTCGCAAACTGTTTGGCACCCTCATAGGCGCGCTGATTTCCCGCAAATCCTATATGTACAGGAACCCTTGATGAGGTAGCGATATCACGCACCCATTCATGAAATGTCACGGAATAAAAAAAAAGAAGAAGCCAAATGCATGCTTGGAGGCGGCTCTTTTTTTATTTTGAGCTCATTCATTTTTCCACCAACAATCGTGGCATAGTGACTTAAAAGAAAAGGTTCATGCACCCTTTGTGTTGCGTTCATGCACTCTGTGTTGTTTTAAGTTTTAATGTAAGTTTTTTGGTCATGTTCCAAGTGTCTGCTCCATAGGATTACGCATTGGTTGTATACTTCTTTCTTTTCAGAAAATTCCAGAATGTAATCACACATAATCGGATTCGGGTTAAGATAGGCGGGCATTGACAATCTGCCCCGCCGTAATAGGGGCTTTGTCCAGGGGCTTTAAACCATAAAGGATGGTCCTGGCGTAGCCACGGTCATAGCTGCGCACTGGAAACGGTGAACAGAGTCGACGATCCAGAACACCCGATACCTAATACCTACTATAGCCGGCGAGCTTTCTGCCCTCGGAGCAGGTAGAAATCTCGTGGTATATCCTGACACTGGGTTAGGTTATTGTAAGAATTATTCAAACTATTATCTAACCCTTTTAACTATATTCCTATTTTAACTTCATTTCGACTAACAAGGAATCAGGGAACTAACGCAGTTTTCGGGATCCTCTGCAAAAGTCAACAGTTTTCAAAGCGAAATGAATTAATTTCCTATCGTATATTCCTTTTTTTTTCTGCCCAAAATTAAACAATCAGCTAATACGTTTGTGACGCCGATCAAATTGGGGATATCGCACTAACAAATTCCACTACTGTTACAGAACGCACAAACTCGAAACAACACAAAAGAAAACCCTTAGAATAATTACAGGCTGCATACAAACCAACTACACTCAGAAACCAAAATTCTCCCCATAAAAGCAGACCTGATAAGCACACAGTTCTACACCAGGACATACACCCAATCACACGCATGCCGTATTATCAACACAAATCCATTATTAAAAGGACTAACAAAGAAACGCCCCCAGTACACTACACCTTACTACCTCCTTGTCTACCGCGACCAAAGCAAACCTATAACACCCACACTCAAATATTTAGCCACACTTACACAACCTCAGCCCCTCCAGACAGCAGGGTTTTTTTTGTTGTTTTTTAATTAAGGGGCTATCTGGCGACTGCCGACTTAGGCATTAGTCGCCGTAAAAAAACAGCCTAGTTCTAGGCTACTTTAAAAATTAAACAGGAAACAATAAAAAGAGATAACAATAACAATAAAAAAGCAATAACAAAAACAACAACAATTAAACTGGGTTAAATGAAAGGGAGAAGGCCAGCCTCCCCCCAAAAGTCAATAAGTCCACTAGTCATGGTGCACGCACTCGTCCCGAGTACAAGGGACAGGCGGTAGCGATCCCGCCCATCCCGGTACCGGGACAGGTATCGTGCGCGAAGATCACCCAGACTGGGACATTCGACAAGAATGTGCCGAACAGTCTGGGGGACGACGCAGTCGTTGCAATAGGGCACAGGCGAGCGCTCCATCAAGTAGCGATGCGTCACACGAGTGTGTCCGATTCGAAGACGACAGAAAGCAACCTGAAGCCGCCGCGGCATTGGGGGATAGGTCCATGGGAACAGTCGCGGTGCAATGGCACGCAACTTTAAGTTCCCTTCGACCGTCTCCCATCTTCTTTGCCAAGCAGTCCGAAGAGCTGCCCGTATTCCTGCCATGTAGTCAGTGTGAGGAAGAGCGAAACGCTGGTCCGGTCGCAGAGTCCTCGCGGACTCTTTAGCGCCCTCATCGGCGCGCTCATTCCCCGCAATTCCTACATGTCCAGGAACCCAGCAGAAGATAATCTCGACATCTGCCCGGCTCGCCAAAACGGTGGCGTCACGGATTTCGCGAACCAGGGGATGCGGAGATTCCAATGCCCCGAGAGCACTCAGGGCGCTTTGTGAGTCGCTATAGATCACAATCCGGTCTCCGAACCGGGCACGTCGCGTAATCTCCCGTACCGAGTGGTGTATTGCCACCAGCTCGGCCGTGAAGACAGACGCAGCGCCTGGTAGAGCCCCGCTGACTTCAAACAGAGGGGATACGGCGTGGAAGCCGACCCCCTCTTGGGACTTGGAGCCATCCGTATACACTGGCACGGTACCAGCGTGACACGATGTGTGCTCCAAAAAGGTCGAACGCAATACTCCCGGCGCAGTACAAGCTTTGGGAGCAGAGGCGTGGCGACAAATAGCCAAATGTGGTACCCTCCAGGGTGGCGTCCTGGGCAGAACCAGGGGCGCCACCGGCCCGAGAGCGATATCTACTTCTCGAAGGAGTTTCCTGGCCCTAAACCCAAAGGGCTTAGGGTATGACTGGCGTCTCTCGGCGGCATAGGCACCATCGAGATCAGCTGCGGATGCAGTGAGAGCTGTTGGCGACTGAGGGAGGCGCCGGGCTCGCGCGTACAGGCGGGTGATGCACTGCACACGGCGCAGAGCGAGTGGCATCTCCCCAGCATCGACCAACAGGCTCTCAATGGGGGAAGTGCGGAAGGCACCGGTCGCAAGGCGAAGGCCGGTGTGGTGGATCGAATCCACCTTCCGCAATAAACGCTCGGCTGCGGATGCATAAAACTCGCATCCGTAGTCGAGCTTCGAGCGAACAAAGGATCGATAAAAAAGTAAGGCGGTAGCCCTATCAGCGCCCCAAGCGCTGAACGTCACGGAACGGAGAATGTCCATGGCGCGGGTACAAGAGACCCTAAGGCTGCGAATATGAGCCTCCCAGGTGAGGCGTCGGTCGAATACAAGACCAAGGAAACGGTGCGACTCAACCACATCCAGGCGCACCCCATTAAGAAACAAATCTGGGTCGGGGTGAAGCCGTGGATGGCGGCACAAGTGCACCACCTTAGTCTTGGCCAAAGAAAACCGAAACCTGTGCGCTTCGGCATAGCGAGAGACGCGGTTCAATGCCTGTTGGAGTCGACGCTCCAGAGTTGGCATCTGGGCCGCGCCAAAAGAGATCGAAAGGTCGTCCACGTAGAGCGTAGCGAGAACATCTTCCGGCAGCACCGAGGTGATGCCGTTGATGCTCAGGGCAAAGAGTGTGACACTGAGGACACTTCCCTGCGGGACACCCTCTTCCTGCTCCTTTGGGCCGGAGAGGGCTCCCCCCACCCGTACGCGGAATCGACGATCTCGCAAAAATTCAGATATAAACATTGGGAGGCGTCCCCTCGCCCCCATCGTGTGGAGAGTCTCCATGATACCGTATCGCCATGCGTTATCATAGGCCTTCTGCAGATCAAAAAACAGCGTGGCGTAGTGCTGTCTACGAAGGAAAGCCTCGCAGACGGCACTTTCCAGTCGGAGCAGAGCATCCGACGTGGAGTGGAACTTACGGAAGCCGCACTGTGCAGAAGACAGATGGCCTCCGCTGTCCAGGAAATAGGCTAATCTAACATTTACCAATTTCTCCATCAACTTGCACACGCAAGAGGTTAGAGAGATTGGGCGGAAACCGGTCGGAGTAGAGTGATCTCTCCCCGGCTTGCGAAAGGCGAGCACAGTAGCGATTCGCCAGGAGTCTGGGAGAAGACCTTCCACCCAGATCCTGTTGAACAAATCTAACAGAAAGGCCATGCCTCGCTCACCCAGGTGTCGAAGCATGGCGTACGGGACATCGTCCGGACCATGGGCGGTGTCCCGCACGAAGCGAGAGCGGAACGCAACTCAGTCACAGTAAACTTGTCGTTGAAGGGTTCTCCGCCTCTGGAGGTAAAGTCCAGCCGGCGGCCTTCCGCGACATCACGACGTGCATTGAATGCTGGCGGAGCAGCATCACGGCTAGAGAATGCGGAAAAAGCGGTCGCTAAGGATTCCGCCACGGACACGGGGTCCGAGATTGCGGTCCCATTCTCCTGGAGAACGGGAGGGGGGTCCTGCGAGAACTTGCCCCGAATCCTTTTGACTCGCTTCCACACCTCAGCTAAAGGGGTCTTCCCGTTAAGTGAAGACACGTATGCCCGCCAAGAAGAGCGGCGGGCGTGCTTCGAAATATACCGGAACCTAGCCCTAGCCCGACGAAATTCAGCGACAGTGAAATCGTTCGGGCGGCGCTTATAGCGCATGTAGGCATAACGCTTCTGTTTGAGGGCCGTCTCACACTCGGCCGACCACCATGGGAGTGGTCGGCGTGCAAAACGGCCAGACGTCCTAGGAATAGTAGTCAGGCCCACGGCGATGAGGTTGCCGGAGAAGAACTCAACGGCCTCATCTACCGACCTAAACTCCTCGACTGAGATAGAGAATTCAGTCATTTCCTGAAATGCAGGCCACCGCGCCCGCGCCAAGCACCACCGAGGTGGTCTCTCAGGCGGCAGTTGCCCTGAAAATGATATTTGAATGGGAAAGTCATCACTACCATGGAGGTCATCGACCACCCCCCAATCAAAATCAGGCTGTGCATCCGAAGAGCACATAGATAGGTCAAGGCAAGAAAATGAAGCGGTTCTCGGACAGTGATGCGTAAACTCATCCACGTTTAGGACACCCATCTCAAGCTCTTCGATCAGATCGGCAAGGACTTGTCCCCTGGGATTTATGGAGTAATCTCCCCAGAGAGGATGCCTGCCGTTCAGATCTCCAAGCAAGAGATAGGGCCAGGGCAACCGTGCCACGACGCGGCGGAAGTCCCCCGCGTCGAAGTCAGCTGACGGTGGAATGTACGCACAAATGATAGTATACCTCCTATCCAGGTGCAGCTGCACAGCCACTGCCTGAAAGGAGGTATCTAAAGAGAAAGGAAGAACGGAGACATCATGCCGGGTGTAAACCGCGCATCCCCCAGCCCGGCCATCCCGCGGTGGTGGGGTCGCAAGACCCTTATACCCCGGGAGGGCAGGCAGGGGGCACGCGCCTAGCATGGTCTCCTGCAAAAAAATAGCTAACGGGGAACGGGACGAGGCGAGCCTCCGCAGGTCCTCCCAGTTGGCCCGGAGTCCACGGCAATTCCATTGAAGGAATATGCCCTCCAGGCCTAGCTCGAAGGAGACGCGGGGGCCCTCCTCGAATTGAAGACCCTCACGGGAATGGCCGTACGCTTCGCGGGGGCAGAACCCCGGGCACTGTTGGCCTGACAAAGCGTTGGAGGCGCTGTCGCCTTCGAGGACTTATTGGGGGAGGTTGGGCTCGCCATGCGAGTCTTTTCCTCCATCCGCCTCGAAACCTTAGGCGGGCGCTGCGGCTTCGGAGGCGGGGGGGCCTCTTTTCGAGGAACCACCGTCTCCGAGCCACTCGCTCCACCTCGGGGCGTGGGCGAAGGAGCCGAAGCTCCTTTGTTGCTGTCCTCCTTTCGGGGGACAGCTTTAGGAACCCCTGAGGATGGCCTAGCGACCATCTTCAGGGGTGTTGCCTCCTGTGAGTCTAACGACTCGGTGGAGGCGCGTGGCCGTTTCGCCTTGCGGGAAGAGGGGGGGAGCCCTGGTTTTAGCCGGGGCTGGGTATGAACCCTTTTTGCCGCCAGCTTTACCAGGGGAGCGCCCGGGTTGGGTAGAGCCCGCAGAAGGGCTCCGAATGGGCGCGGAAACAACCGTGCTCGTTGGCCTGGATGGGCCAGGAGCAGAGGGTGCCTTTCGAACTACTGAGGCATATGACGTCCCAGGCAGAGCTGGGCGCGCCAGGACCAAGTCCTTAGCCTCGCGGAATGAGAGTCTATCCTGGGCCTGAACGGCCAGGATTTCTTTCTCCAGGAGATACGCACCACATTGCTTCGAAGAAGCAGGGTGCGGCTCTCCGCAATTGACACACTTGGCCACACACGATTTGGACTTATCGTGTGCGACCTTGGAGCAATTTACACAGACTTCGGGTGACCCCGACTTTGCACATCTACATGAGCGATTCGTATGGCCGAAGCGGTGACAGTAATAGCACCGCCGCGGCAGTGGCACGAATGCCTTCACGCGGTAGCGGTACCAACCGGCACGCACCGACTCAGGGAGCTTGTCACTGTCGAACGTGACGAAGAGTGTAGGGGTGGGTCTCGAAGCCCCTCCCTGTTTTCTCATCACACGTTCGACCTTGACCGCCCCATGGTCGGCCAGCTCTAGGGTGATGTCCTCAATGGAGTAGTCAACGAGTTCCCTCGCATAAACTACTCCTTTCACAAAGTTCATGGTAGAGTGCGGCGTCACACTCACCGGGGTGCCATGAAGTGTCCGAAGAGCACTTATCTTGGCCGCCTCGGCGGGATTCGCCGCATTCGCCAGAAGGCTCCCGTCCGAGAAACGGGTTACCTTCGGCTCTCTACCAATTGCACTAGCTAATCCTCTCCTCTGATGGATCATGTTGCCCTTGGACAACATGGTGCCATCAGTGGAGCGAATAACGAGGAAGCGTTTAAAGCCAGCGGGCTCGAAAACGACAGGTAACCTCTGAATGAGGGGCCCCGATGTCATCGAGGCTCCGCCCTGTGCATTCTTGGTGTTAGTCTTAGTCAGGGGCTCGGCACACGAGGGGGTAGAGGGGCCGGATGTGCCGATCTTGGCTTGGTCGCCTACCAAAGTGGAAGCAGACCCATCCGTCCCCGCAGCCCCCGCGGATGGAGAGGAGCCCCGAGTCTTCTTAGTCTTTCTTGTCTTTTTCTTCTTTTTAGGAGAGGAGGGCGGGGAATGAACCCGCTTCTCTCCTCCGCCGGCAGAAGCCCCCATGCCAGATGGGCCGGCCTCAGCCAGGTCCCTCTCCGAAATGGAGAAGGTCCTGGTAGTCTTAGGGGCACCTGTCGGAGGAGATCCCTCCCCTCATTTTACTGCCTCGGAGCCCTCGGCCGTTTGAGGGGGACCTTGCATAGGGGCGGATTCGGGTTCGGTGCTTGGCGCCGAGCCCGGATTCCCCCCCATGGAAGGCCCTACCATCTGAGGCTGGGTCTCCTCAAGGACTATGTCTATCACAGGAGGGGCCTCCGGTTGGCCATCCCCTCCCAGGACATCGCAGGTCCCCTTGGCAGTGTCGCCAGTCTTGTGTGGGGAGGCACAGGCCTTGACCCCAGCAAGGTTTAAAATTCTTGCCAGCAGGTCTTTTGAGGGAAGCGACCGAAGGGGCCTGGCTTCCCACTCCCCCCTAAGGGGGTTTGCCCTACCGAGCCGCTTTGATGGGGAGCGGCTGGCTAAGGGCTGCCTCCTGGCTTTCTTGGCAGTCCCCTTGGAAAGAAAAGAGGGGACTGCCGCTGGGAAAAGGGAGGTGCCCGAAAGCACCTCCAGAGAAGGGGGTGAGGGGGAGTCCCCTGCACCCGTAGGCGAAGGAGAGGAGTAAGCCTCCTCTCCGGTTAGAGAAATATGGAGGGTCCCCTGTGCAAGCACAGGGGGGGGAGACCTCCATTTTTTTGCTGGAGCTGCACGAGGGCGGCTCCGTCGATGGAACAGGGGAAGTTGAGGGTTGGGTTTGTTTTGTTTTTTTATCATCATTGGGCATGGTGACCCTTTTTTAAACACGGGATGCAATCGCGCACACCTCTCGCAGTAGCCCGCACTGCGAGAGGTGCTTACAAGCCCGGCAGAGCCAGGCGCCGCCATTTAAGACCACCCCTCCCGCCTGGTGGCCTGGCAGTCCATCGGCATGGCGGCTCCACCTTAGACACGGCGTAAAAATTAATAGATTGTGAAGAGGAGAGGAAAAGGGATGTGAGGAAGGTATGGGTGGGGATGAAGCAGGTAGTTAAAAACCAGCCACCCCAGACCGGAGCTCAGGGGTTAGGGAACATTGTCCCCCACCCCCTCAGCCCCGATGCGGGACGGTTGGCTGAAAGGAAGGTCAGCATCTACCCTGTGAAATTAGAGGCTGACCAGAGAAAGTTGTGGGAGAGGTTGTGTGAAAAGAGAGGAAACAAGTGTTTTGAAGGAAGGAAGAGAGGCTAAGCTGGGGCCGGACGGAGTGCTGAGTCCCGTCAGCACGGCGGCCAGGATGACAAATCGCCGCGCCCCTTACGGGGTCCAGACAGAAGGGGAAGAATCAAGGGTACCTCTCTCCGAACTCTGCTTAGGCCACTCCCAAACCTACAATACTACCAACACCACATAAACAAAGCGGGTAACCAACATTGCCAACACTGAAAGCACCTTTCAGAAAACACTGAACAGAGTGTATCAACATACCCAAACTTTGAACCACAACATATCTTCAGTGAGAGATGTGTTAGCATCGGCCGTCAGCGAAGACGGGCTTCTTGGCGGACGCAGGCAGCCGTAGTAGCCACCCTGGGCCGCTAGCTACGCTACTACATTTGTGTGCAGGTGTTTTGTTAAAGACCAAGTTGCACTTCGCCTTTAGTAGTTTTATTTGCGACCTGAGTGGCGAATAGTTTTGTTTTGTTTTTGTATATCGCAGATGGAAAATAAGCGGAGGAAGATTCATTTTATTTTAAAATAATGTAAATTTTGGTAGTGAACTTTCAACATGCTTTAGGGATTTTCAGACGTAAGACCGGTGTTTTCGACGGTGCAGTGATCTTCGGTTTACCAACATTTCAGGCATATGCCTCCTACTGTTATAGAAATCCTTACTCATTTTAATGAATTTTTGTCGAACTTATGCAAATTATCTCTAATTTGAGAGCATATTTTTGAAGATCATCTCTACATCTGTGTGTTTGGTCTTCTTTTCGGTCGTATTTTATCATGTGGAGTCAAATAGGTCATTTATATGGTCCATCTATTGTCTTGGAATCTTGTTACATAGCCTGCCTAGCTCCATTTCAAGTTTCTTCTAGCTTCCATTATATCCTGATGTTTGTGGTCAGGTTCCAAGCGCCTGTTCCATAGGATTATGCAGTGGTTGTATACTTTTCTTTTCAGGCACTAAAGCATTTTGTTTTTGAAGAAGATGGTTGTCTTCCAGCCTAGAGTGATTCTTTGTTGGATCTCTTGATCTTTTCCAGGTGACATTGTAATCTGTTGACTCAGATAGATACATGTCTCCCATTTCAATTTGCTCGTTGTCAATTTTAATGTTTATCATGTCGACCTTTAGTTGGTATATCATGACTTTTGTTCAGTAGAGGATGAGAAAGATCTAGGAGTAGTAATAGATAAGTCATTAAGGTTTTCTAAGCAGTGTATTGAAGAAAGAAATAGGGCAAATAGAGTGCTGGGTTTCATTAAGAGAAATGTCAGTTACAAAAGTAAGCAAGTTATTCTTAAACTCTATAACTCTTATGTATACAGGCATGGTCCCCACATTTTAGACACGATATAAACCTTCTTGAGTCAGTGCAACAGAGGCAACAAAGATTATTCCTTCCCTGAGGCACCATGAATATATAGATAGACTGAGGGTATTAAATATGTTCTCGTTCGAAAGGAGGTGTGTGAGAGGGGATATGATTGAGCTCTTTAAAAATTTTTATGGGATAGATAAATTGGATGTTAGCAAGTTTTGGGAGTTAGATGATTGAAATCGGACTAGAGGTCACCACTTGAAAATTAAAAAGCAAGGGTGTAGGTTGGATTTAAGAAAATATTTTTTCACCAATAGAGTGGTAGACTTCTGGAACAAATTGCCGCAGAGGGTAGTAGGTAGTCCAAATTTAAATGTATTTAAGAGTAGGTTGGATGAGTTTATGGGGAGGGAAGGTTGTGATGGTTCCTAAGTCTTGTATATATTAATATTGTTTGTATATATCTATAGCTGCATGATTTAGTTCTTGACAAGCCTTGATTGGTGATACCCTTGTTTCTGGACGCAATCCTCTGGATGTAGTTTTCCTGGGAGTTTGGGTGCCTTAAAAAAGAGGCCGTTTGACTCGGATGACCTATGATGGGCCCTTGTGGCTTTTGCCATCTGTTATATTATATTGTGGGGGACTTTGATTTTGTCTTTCCCTGGCGATGGTGCTTTTTGTGGGTGGGTTTTGACGGATGCGGATGACCTTTGATAGGCCCTTGTGGCTTTTGTCATCCGTGAAATTATCTTGTTATGTTATGTTAAGATTTAGATGCGAGCTATCTGACCAATGAGCCATCGTGGCTCAGTGGTCAACGAGGGAGGGGAATGGAGGGAGGGGAATGGAGGGAGGGGAATGGAGGGAGGGTCTCTCTCTATCGTGGATCAAATCCAGTGGTCGGAAAAGCGATGAGCAATTGGTGGCATAGACTCCAACCCCACCCATTTTTTACTTTCCTTAACTAGTAAAAGTTTCTAGTACGATTAAGACGAAATTGCTTGTTATCATTTCCTTATTAAGTTGCTTTGGCAACTTTCTCTTCTTCTAACTATCTTTTTTATTCCATCTTGTAGATGGTGGATCACTTGTCCTGTATTCATCTCTCTTTTAAATGAATGTGTTTGGTAAAAACCAAACTAAAGCTCAGCAATTTTAGTTTGTTTTTTACCAAACACATTCATTTAAAAGAGAGATGAATACAGGACAAGTGATCCACCATCTACAAGATGGAATAAAAAAGATAATTAGAAGAAGAGAAAGTTGCCAAAGCAAATTAATTAAGGCGAAATACACAATGGTCTTCAAAAAATTTTATATATATATATATATATAATTCCCTCGGAGAAGATAATTTCTCACACTCATAACATGTCCTGTGTACTGGAGTCGGGCATCATATACTTTGTGTAACACCTTCGCGGCAAAAGACGGTTCCATATTAAAAATAGCAAAATAACCTAGGAATTCAAAAGACAAAATTCCATGGCCCTTTTTAGCTAAAGGCTATCAGATTTCACATATAACCGTTGTCATGGAAACCCTGACACATGACCTTGACCACCAGTGGAAGTATGTGAACATATAAGCAACGCCTCCAAAGCATGATAGTTCAGCTCCCACTGGTATTTGACGGGAAGGCCTCCTTCCGAGTGGTCAAATAAAACTTACCAGTTGACAGCTATTAATTTTTCACAACTATTTAAGATAATGTCAGCCGTTCTAGTGACTGAATTAACACTTAATCATCATTATTATTGCCTCATTATGACCACCACCGCTCAATAAAATTTCATTCTTGTGCATTAATTATTGCGCTTCGATCTTCACCCACTAGATTAACTTAAACCGCCTTATTCAACTCAGCAGTAGCCAGCCTCGGTCGTAACTCGTAACTGTGATTTAGTTAAGAAGTTATTTTACCTTCTTAACCACCTGTCAAAACCAGGAGACGTTTCTCTCCTTGTCACGAGGGTAGTTATTTCTCTAGAGTAACCCACAATATATATATATATATATATATATATATATATATATATATATATATATATATATATATATATATATATATATATATATATATATATATATATATAATTTACAATGACACAAGGTAGGCAAGTGAATAAGAACAATAGCAAACAAAAACCTTGATCCTGACGGGTGTGGGGACGGAGGTTTCCTTCACAGATATCAGCCCTAGCCTCCCCCCCCCCCGTTCAACTGTACGTGTATGCGTGCGTGTGGGGGGAGGGAGAAAAAATATTGGGAAATAAAGTTTTATAGGGGGTGGGGATTAACGAGGCACTCCTGACCCAGTGGCCAAGATTGAACGGCACACATTTCAGCCTTCACATGAAACCCGAAGGTCGTGAAGACCTTTCGCGGCGTTCCGCTACGTGCCTCCGGCGCGGCCTTCACCCCGTGACCGTGGGGAAGAGGCTCGTTCGATATCGCCTGGCATCGTGGCAACTGATAAACCCTAACGATAAGATCGTGAGTGCCAAGCATACGCTTCAAAGGAAGCCCTTCCCCCTCGACTCATTCGCTCGAACATGATCCGATGGAGAATGGAGACCGAGATTAATCATGCCTTTCCACTCAGCCGAGAGGCCGCTGTCGCCCGAATCCAGATGTGGTCTGACACGCGTTTAACCTTTAAAGGTGAAGTGCGTCCAGTCACCGTCTTTCGCTCCTCTCACACTCTGATAAATCGTGTAGGTGTAATTGCGCAATTCACTTGATACATCAATTTCCGCACTATTGCCACCTTATATGCATATTTGAAAATAACTAGTAACAAGTGGGTAAGTTCGTCTCTCCTTTCGTGTGCATACATACCACAAGTACCCGGCTATCAGGCCTCTATGAATTGTTTCCACGGTTACAGAAAACAATGATAATACTTTGAAAATTACACAGAAACGCGAGGCAAGAAAACAGGTTAACTGAGCTTGATATGCGTTTACACAACTCCCCAGAATAAATCCGATAAGTCAATTAAAATCTCGATTAAATCTTAAGGATTTTCTTTTTAGAGGGGTGACGCTTGGCGACTTCTACAAGGGGGTAAACAGCCGTAAAAAAGCTAGTACAAAAAAAAGCACCAAAACACAAAAAAACCCAGAAAAGTTGCAAACTCCCTGGCTCCCAGTAATCTGGTACTCCCCTTTCCAACCGAGACACTCAAATGTTGTGTTAAGCGAGCCGTGTTAAGTGCCCAAACCAAGCATTTCTCACCCTCACAAATCACTCACGAACATGGCTACAACACACTAAAAACAAAGACCCACAAAGAGTATTTTGTTTCATTTTTCAAATATATCTCAATTATACATAAGCTTCCACTTCCTCTTATCCAACAAGCTAGGATTTCTTTTGCAAGACACTCCAACCACCATAATAAGGCATTGCATATAATTCGGAATCATAACGAAAATAATTGGCAGTTAAAGCCTAAACTCAATTTTCCAAACTATTAAACTATACATTGTCCAATTTGGAGGCCCCCTAGCCCCCTTCGCTATGACCACCATCCAATTTGATACGGGTTATCAGTTACGAATCACCGACGTCTATCTAGATTGAAACGATGCCATTTCAAGGCTGATAAGTGAAGCCCCTGAAGCTTTACTTTCATCCCCTTTCTTCCATCTCAATTGGCACGAGATAAAATGGGCGTGGGGTGGAGAAAGGAGAAAGGGGGAAGCGAGAAGCTGGGTCACTTCGTCGTAAGGGAACTTCATGAACCCTCTTTTAAAAGATGGGTCAAGATAATGCAATGAATCATGGAAAAATGAACGCAAGCAAAAGCGCCCGGATGAGACAGGCTTCGTCCCCGACGCCCTTAAAAAAAAAAAAATTAAATTAGTTTGGTGGAAATAGTTTTGAATATCCATCTTCAAGGAGGACGAGGTCGAAATGGGCATTGTAGTATTCAATTTTTCTATTCCTCTCTTCCTTCACGTGCCTCTGACTTGTTTAGTGACCGAAGAGAACCAACCTGCCTCAGTTTGCCGTTAGTTAATTGTGCCATTTCAATCATAAACGAAGTTCCTTAATCAAATAATGAAAGTCAAATAAAGATCGGAATGACAATGGGAGGTGCAGAAAGTGTTAGTTACTTGTTTTGACAGCCTCCGGCAAGCGAGAAACACTTCGTAGACCACTTCAGGGGTGTTGCCTCCTGTGAGTGTAACGACTCGGTGGAGGCGCGCAGCCGTTTCGCCTTACGGGAAACGGTCATGCTGGGGCGTGGGGGGGATGGTTGTGAACCCTTTGTGCCACCAGCGGTACGAAGGGAGCGTCCGGGGAGGGTAGAACCCGCCGAAGGGTTCTGAATGGGCGTGGAAACAGCCGTTCTCGTAGAGCTAGAGGGGCCAGAAACAAAGTGTGTCTTTTTTAACATTGAAGCGTGACTTCCTAGGCAGCGCTGGGCGCGCCAGGACAAGTCTATTTTCCCGAAATGAGAGACGACCCTGGGCCACTTGGTGTGCCATCAAGTGTCCGAAGGGCACACTCACTGATCATGGTAGCCTCGGAGGGATTTGACGCATTCGCCAGAAGGCTACCGTCCGAGAAACTGGTCGGTCACCTTCAGCTCTCTACCAATCACTCTAGCTAGTGCTCTCCTTTGATGGATCAGGTTGCCCTTGACCAACATGCTATCATCAGTGAAGCGAATAACGAAAAAGCATTTGAAGCCAGCGGGCTCGAAAACGCCAGGTAATCTCTGAATCAGGGGCCCCGACGTAATCGAGGCTCCCCTTTGCACACTTGCAATTTTGGTCTTTGTCTAGGACTTCCCACCCGGTAGAGCACCAGGGACGGACGTGCCGATCTTGGCTTGGTCGTCTACCGAAACAGAAGCGGACCCGTCCGTCCCCATGGCTCCCTCGGAGGGAGAGGAGCACTTAGTCTTTTTCGTCTTCCTGTTTCCTTTCTTTCTAGGAGAGGAGGGTAGGGAATGAACCCGCTTCTCTACCCCGGCGCAAGGATCCTTTAGGCCGGATGGTCCGGCCTCAGCACAATCCTTCTCTGAGACGGAGAAGGTCTTGACTGTCAAAGGGGCACGAGCCGGGGTAGGAGATCGCTCATCTCTTTGTGAGGCCTCGGGGACACGAGCCGTCTGAGGAGAAACTTGAAAAGGGGCAGACTTGGGTTCTGTGTTTCGCGACAATCCCAGGTTCGAACCCAGGAAAGATCCTACCGTCTGGGTCTGGGTCACCTCAAAGACCATGTCCATCTCAGGGGGAGCCTCCATGTGGCCAGAACCCTCTAAGATATCACGAATCTCATTCGAGGTAGGTTTCGTCTCGTCTTGGTGCGTTTTTTTTTTTGTTTTTTTTAAGAGCTCATCTGGCGACTGCCTACTTGGGCATTAGTCGCCGTATTAAAACTGGCCTAGTTCTAGGCTACTTTAAAATAAAATTAAAGAGAAAAAAAAACAACAACCCAAAAGGGGGAAAGGAAGCAAGCTGGTGCGTCAGGAAGAGGTCCCCCCCGGCGCAGGAGCGTGCAACTAAAGGAAAAAAACAAACAAAAAAAACAAATGCAAAAAAAACAAAAAAACAAACCTTGCTTAAATAATAGGGAGAAGGCCGGCCTCCCCCAAGAAGTCAACAAGTCCACAAGTCAATGTGCACGAATCTGAACCGAGCACAAGGGACAGGCGGTAGCGACCCCGCCCATCCCGGTACTGGGACAGGTATTGTGCGCGAAGATCACCCAGAATGGGACATTCGACAAGAATGTGCCGAACAGTCTGGGGGACGACGCAGTCGTTGCAATAGGGCGCAGGCGAGCGCTCTATCAAATAGCGATGCGTCACACGAGTGTGTCTGATTCGGAGACGACAGAAAGCAACCTGAAGCCGCCGCGGCATTGGGGGATAGGTCCATGGGAACAGTCGCGGCGCAATGACACGCAACTTTAAGTTCCCTTCGACCGTCTCCCATCTTCTTTGCCAAGCAGTCCGAAGAGCTGCCCGTATTCCTGCCATGTAGTCGGTGTGAGGAAGAGCGAAACACTGGTCCGGTCGCAGAGTCCTCGCGGACTCTTTGGCGCCCTCATCGGCACGCTCATTCCCCGCAATTCCTACATGTCCAGGAACCCAGCAGAAGATAATCTCGACATCTGCCCGGCTCGCCAAAACCGTGGCGTCACGGATATCGCGAACCAGGGGATGCGGAGATTCCAATGCCCCGAGAGCACTCAGGGCACTCTGTGAGTCGCTATAGATCACAATCCGGTCTCCGAACCGGGCACGTCGCGTAATCTCCCGTACCGAGTGGTGTATTGCTACCAGCTCGGCCGTGAAGACAGACGCAGCGCCTGGTAGAGCCCCGCTGACTTCAAACAGTGGGGATACGGCGTGGAAGCCGACCCCCTCTTGGGACTTGGAGCCATCCGTATACACTGGCACGGTACCAGCGTGACACGATGTTTGCTCCAAAAAGGTCGAACGCAATACACCCGGCGCAGTACAAGCTTTGGGAGCAGAGGCGTGGCGACAAATAGCCAAATGTGGTACCCTCCAGGGTGGCGTCCTGGGCAGAACCAGGGGCGCCACCGGCCCGAGAGCTATATCTAGCTCTCGAAGGAGTTTCCTAGCCCTAAACCCAAAGGGCTTAGGGTATGACTGGCGTCTCTCGGCGGCATAGGCACCATCGAGATCAGCTGCGGATGCAGTGAGAGCTGTTGGCGACTGAGGGAGGCGCCGGGCTCGCGCGTACAGGCGAGTGATGCACTGCACGCGGCGCAGAGCAAGTGACATCTCCCCAGCATCGACCAACAGGCTCTCAATGGGGGAAGTGCGGAAGGCACCGGTCGCAAAGCGAAGGCCGGTGTGGTGGATCGAATCCACCTTCCGCAATAAACGCTCGGCTGCGGATGCATAAAACTCGCATCCGTAGTCGAGCTTCGAACGAACAAAGGATCGATAAAAAAGTAGGGCAGTAGCCCTATCAGCGCTGAACGTCACGGAACGGAGAATGTCCATGGCGCGGGTACAAGAGACCCTAAGGCTGCGAATATGAGTCTCCCAGGTGAGGCGTCGGTCGAATACAAGACCAAGGAAACGGTGCGACTCAACCACATCCAGGCGCACCCCATTAAGAAACAAATCTGGGTCGGGGTGAAGCCATGGATGGCGGCAGAAGTGCACCACCTTAGTCTTGGCCAAAGAAAACCGAAACCTGTGCGCTTCGGCATAGCGAGAGACGCGGTTCAATGCCTGTTGGAGTCGACGCTCCAGAGTTGGCATCTGGGCCGAGCCAAAAGAGATCGAAAGGTCGTCCACGTAGAGCGTAGCGAGAACATCTTCCGGCAGCACCGAGGTGACGCCGTTGATGCTCAGGGCAAAGAGTGTGACACTGAGGACACTTCCCTGCGGGACACCCTCTTCCTGCTCCTTTGGGGCGGAGAGAGCTCCCCCTCCCCGTACGCGGAATCGACGATCTCGCAAAAAATCAGATATAAACATTGGGAGGCGTCCCCTCGCCCCCATCGTGTGGAGAGTCTCCATGATACCGTATCGCCATGCGGTATCATAGGCCTTCTCCAGATCGAAAAAGACCGTGGCGTAGTGCTGTCTACGAAGGAAAGCCTCGCAGACGGCACTTTCCAGTCGGAGCAGAGCATCCGACGTGGAGTGGAACTTACGGAAGCCGCACTGTGCAGAAGACAGATGGCCTCCGCTGTCCAGGAAAAAGGCTAATCTAACATTTACCAATTTCTCCATCAACTTGCACACGCAAGAGGTTAGAGAGATTGGGCGGAAACCGGTCGGAGTAGAGTGATCTCTCCCCGGTTTGCGAAAGGCAAGCACAGTAGCGATTCGCCAGGAGTCTGGGAGAAGACCTTCCACCCAGATCCTGTTGAACAGATCTAACAGAAAGGCCATGCCTCGCTCACCCAGGTGTCGAAGCATGGCGTACGGGACATCGTCCGGACCATGGGCGGTGTCCGCGCACGAAGCGAGGGCGGAGCGCAACTCACTCACAGTAAACTTGTCGTTGAAGGGTTCTCCGCCTCTGGAAGTAAAGTCCAGCCGGCGGCCTTCCGCGACATCAACACGTGCATTGAATGCTGGCGGAGCAGCATCACGGCTAGAGAATGCGGAAAAAGCGGTCGGTAAGGATTACGCCACGGACGCGGGGTCCGAGATTGCGGTCCCATTCTCCTGGAGAACGGGAGGGGGGTCCTGCGAGAACTTGTCCCGAATCCTTTTGACTCGCTTCCACACCTCAGCTAAAGGGGTCTCCCCGTTAAGTGAAGACACGTATGCCCGCCAAGAAGAGCGGCGGGCGTGCTTCGAAATATACCGGAACCTAGCCCTAGCCCGACGAAATTCAGCGACAGTGAAATCGTTCGGGCGGCGCTTATAGCGCATGTAGGCATAACGCTTCTGTTTGAGGGCCGTCTCACACTCGGCCGACCACCATGGGAGTGGTCAGCGTGCAAAACGGCCAGACGTCCTAGGAATAGTAGTCAGGCCCACGGCGATGAGGTTGCCGGAGAAGAACTCAACGGCCTCATCTACCGACCTAAACTCCTCGACTGAGATAGAGAATTCAGTCATTTCCTGAAATGCAGGCCACCGCGCCCGCGCCAAGCACCACCGAGGTGGTCTCTCAGGCGGCAGTTGCCCTGAAAATGATATTTGAATGGGAAAGTCATCACTACCATGGAGGTCATCAACCACCCCCCAATCAAAATCAGGCTGTGCATCCAAAGAGCACAAAGATAGGTCAAGGCAAGAAAATGAAGCGGTTCTCGGACAGTGATGCGTAAACTCATCCACGTTTAGGACACCCATCTCAAGCTCTTCAATCAGATCGGCAAGGACTTGTCCCCTGGGATTTATGGAGTAATCTCCCCAGAGAGGATGCCTGCTGTTCAGATCTCCAAGCAAGAGATAGGGCCTCGGCAACCGTGCCACGACGCGGCGGAAGTCCCCCGCGTCGAAGTCAGCTGACAGGGGAATGTACGCAGAAATGATAGTATACCTCCTATCCAGGTGCAGCTGCACAGCCACTGCCTGAAAGGAGGTATCTAAAGAGAAAGGAAGAACGGAGACATCATGCCGGGTGTAAACCACGCATCCCCCAGCCCAGCCATCCCGCGGTGGTGGGGTCGCAAGGCAGGGGGAACGCGCCTAGCATGGTCTCCTGCTAAAAGATAGCTAACGCGGAACGGGACGAGACGAGCCTCCGCAGCTCCTCCCAGTTGGCCCGGAGTCCACGGCAATTCCATTGAAGGAATATGCCCTCTAGGCCTAGCTCGGAGAACACGCGGGGGCCCTCCTCGAACTGAAGACCCTCACGGGAATGGCCGTACGCTTCCCGGGGGCAGAACCCCGGGCGCTGTTGGCCGGATAAAGCGTTGAAGGCGCTGTCGCCTTCGAGGACTTATTGGGGGAGGTTGGGCTCGCCATGCGAGTCTTTTCTTCCCTCCGCCTCGAAACCTTAGGCGGGCGTTGCGGCTTCGGAGGCGGGGGGCCCTCTTTTCGAGGAACCACCGTCTCCGAGCCACTCGCTCCACCTCGGGGCGTGGGCGAAGGAGCCGAAGCTCCTTTGTTGCTGTCCTTCTTTCGGGGGACAGCGTTAGGAACCCTGGAAGATGGCCTAGCGACCATCTTCAGGGGTGTTGCCTCCTGTGAGTCTAACGACTCTGTGGAGGCGCGTGGCCGTTTCGCCTTACGGGAAACGGTCACGATGGGGGAAGAGGGGGGAGCCCTGGTTTTAGCCGGGGCTGGGTGTGAACCCTTTTTGCCGCCAGCTTTACCAGGGGAGCGCCCGGGTGTAGTAGAGCCCGCAGAAGGGCTCCGAATGGGCGCGGAAACAACCATGCTCGTTGGCCTGGATGGGCCAGGAGCAGAGGGTGCTTTTCTAACTATTGAGGCATATGACGTCCCAGGCAGAGCCGAGCGCGCCAGGACCAAGTCCTTAGCCTCGCGGAATGAGAATCGATCCTGGGCCTGAACGGCCAGGATTTCTTTCTCAAGGAGATATGCACCACATTGCTTCGAAGAAGCAGGGTGCGGCTCTCCGCAATTGCCCCCCCCCCCCTAGCCACACACGATTTGGACTTATCGTGTGCGACCTTGGAGCAATTTACACAGACTTCGGGTGACCCCGATTTTGCACGTCTACATGATCGATTCGTATGGCCGAAGCGGTGACAGTAATAGCACCGCCGCGGCAGTGGCACGAATGCCTTCACGCGGTAGCGGTACCAACCGGCATGCACCGACTCAGGGAGCTTGTCACAGTCGAACGTGACGAAGAGTGTAGGGCTGGGTCTCGAGGCCCCTCCCTGTTTTCTCATCACACGTTCGACCTTGACCGCCCCATGGTCGGCCAGCTCTAGGGTGATGTCCTCAATGGAGTAGTCAACGAGTTCCCTCGCATAAACTATTCCTTTCACAAAGTTCATGGTAGAGTGCGGCGTCACACTCACCGGGGTGCCATGAAGTGTCCGAAGAGCACTTATCTTGGCCGCCTCGGCGGGATTCGCCGCATTCGCCAGAAGGCTCCCGTCCGAGAAACGGGTTACCTTCGGCTCTCTACCAATTGCACTAGCTAATCCTCTCCTCTGATGGATCATGTTGCCCTTGGACAACATGGTGCCATCAGTGGAGCGAATAACGAGGAAGCGTTTGAAGCCAGCGGGCTCGAAAACGACAGGTAACCTCTGAATGAGGGGCCCCGATGTCATCGAGGCTCCGCCCTGTGCATTCTTGGTGTTAGTCTTAGTCAGGGGCTCGGCACACGAGGGGGTAGAGGGGCCGGATGTGCCGATCTTGGCTTGGTCGCCTACCAAAGTGGTAGCAGACCCATCCGTCCCCGCAGCCCCCGCGGATGGAGAGGAGCCCCGAGTCTTCTTAGTCTTTCTTGTCTTTTTCTTCTTTTTAGGAGAGGAGGGCGGGGAATGAACCCGCTTCTCTCCTCCGCCGGCAGAAGCCCCCATGCCAGATGGGCCGGCCTCAGCCAGGTCCCTCTCCGAAATGGAGAAGGTCCTGGTAGTCTTAGGGGCACCTGTCGGAGGAGATCCCTCCCCTCATTTTACTGCCTCGGAGCCCTCGGCCGTTTGAGGGGGACCTTGCATAGGGGCGGATTCGGGTTCGGTGCTTGGCGCCGAGCCCGGATTCCCCCCCATGGAAGGCCCTACCATCTGAGGCTGGGTCTCCTCAAGGACTATGTCTATCACAGGAGGGGCCTCCGGTTGGCCATCCCCTCCCAGGACATCGCAGGTCCCCTTGGCAGTGTCGCCAGTCTTGTGTGGGGAGGCACAGGCCTTGACCCCAGCAAGGTTTAAAATTCTTGCCAGCAGGTCTTTTGAGGGAAGCGACCGAAGGGGCCTGGCTTCCCTCTCCTCCCCTAAGGGGGTTTGCCCTACCGAGCCGCTTGCACGAGGGGCGGTCGGCAATGGGCTGCCTGCTGGCTTTCTTGGCAGTCCCCTTAGAAAGCAAAGGAGGGACTGGCGCTGGAGATAGGGAGGTGCCCGAAAGCACCTCCAGAGAAGGGGGTGAGGGGGAGTCCCCTACACCCGTAGGCGTAGGAGAGGAGTAAGCCTCCTCTCCGGTTAAAGAATTATGGAGGGTCCCTTGCGCAAGCACAAGGGGAAGACCTCCATTTTCTCGGTGGAGCTGCCCGAGGGCGGCTCCGTTGATTTTCTTGGGGAAGTTGGGGGTTGGGGTTTTTTGGGGTTTTTTGTCATACATGGGCATGGTGACCCTCTTTTTAATACGGGACGCAATAGCTCATCACCTCTCGCAGTTGCCCACACTGCGAGAGGTGCTTACAAGCCCGGAAGAGCCAGGCGCCGCCATTCGGGACCACCCCTCCCGCCTGGTGGCCCGGCAGTCCATCGGCATGGCGGCTCCACCTTGGACACGGCGTAAAATTGATAGAATGTGAAGAGGAGAGGAAAGGGGATGTGAGGAAGGTATGGGTGGGGATGAAGCAGGCTGTTAAAAAAAAAAACATCCCGAACCGGAGCTCAGGGGTTAGGGAACAATGTCCTCTCTCCCCCCAGCCCCGATCCGGGGTGGTTGGCTTGAGAAGAAGGTCAGCATCTACCCTGTGAAATTAGAGGCTGACCAGAGAAAGTTGTGGGAGAGGTTGTATGAAAAGCGACGAGGTAGGGGAGAAATCGGGCTATCTGAAGGAAGGAAGAGAGGCTAAGCTGGGGCCGGACGGAGCGCTGGATCCCGTCAGCACGGCGGCCAGGATGGCAAATCGCCGCGCCCCTTACGGGTTCGTCTTGGTGCGGCGAACCGGCATCCATCGGGGAAAAAGGAGGGGGTCAGGTACGCCGGCGTCTTGTAAACTGAGAATAGATGAGGGCACGGACTGACGGGCCCTGGTATCCCTTGCTCCCCATTTGGGGGGCAAGGGACGGTCAATATTGGTCCACCTGCGTGCTTTCTTGGCAGTCCCGTGTGAAAGCAAAGAAGAGACTGCAGCTGGTAAGTGTCCCCAAGCGCGCCTCCATAGAAGCGGGTGAGGAGTCCACCTCTCAGGCATGAGATTTGGCGGGTCCCCTGAGAAAGCACATGGGAAAGGGTATCTCCTTTTCTGCCGTGAAGCTGCCCGGGAGCGGCTATGACGGTGAAAAGGGGAAGTGGAGAGTTTTTTTTTCATCAGTGGCCCTATTCAATTCACGGGACTCAAACACTAATCACCCCGACGCAGTAGCCAGCTCTGCGAGGGGTGAATATGGGGCACTGAGTCCCGTCAGCACGGCGGCCAGGAAAGAAAATCACCCTGCCCCTTACGAGGGGTCCATGCAATAGTTAGGAATTGGAAGCTCTATCGGGAATACATCTAAGTGGGGTGGTTTCACTCCAGGATAACAGGAGGTTGGGGCTGGTGGTGTCATTTCCACTTGGGGATGACTGACCAATACAACTCTACTATCTCTAGCCCTACATGGTCGCTAGAGTACACGACCAAAGTGAGAATTGTGCTTAAGAGTCATATTATATAAATTCCTTTATTGCAGAGAAAGGAAAACGATGCGATGTGTTGAAATACATTCAGTGGAGACTAAATTTAGCGTGTTTTATTTGTCAGCCAACTGGCCAGTGCCACCTTGGGCATAAGTCGCCGCAATTATTTCGAAGCCCATTGTTAGGCATGATTAAAAAAAACGCGCAAAAGGAACAAAACAGAACAAACATAAAAAGGCAAGAAGAAGGAGAAAGCAGGCCCCGGCGTCTGGGGGAGGCCCGCATCCCCCTCGGCGCAGGAACATGAGATCTACCACAAAGAGATTCAAATAAAATAGAGGCTAGCCTCCTCTAAAAAGTCAGTCCACAAGCGGTAACGACCCTGCTCCTCTCCAGCAATCTGGGGACAACAAGGTCGTCGCAATAAAGTGTGAGGGAGTGCTCTATCAAAGGGCGGTGTGTCACGCGAGTGTGCCCAATTCGAAGACGACAGAAAGCGACCTGAAGCCGTAGCAGCATTGGGGGTTAAATCTAAAAGAAAGAGTGGTAGCGCAACTTTTAAGTTCCCCTCGTCCGTCCCTCATTTTCTTTACCAAGCTGCAAGTAGGGCTACCCAGATTCCTGCCATGTAATCAGTGTGAAGAAGAGCGAAACGCGGTCTGTTAGCCCAGTCCTCGCCGACTCTTTGGTGCCCTCATCGGCACGCTCATGTCCTGTAATTACCACATGTCCAGGAACTCAGCAGAATATAATCCGACATCCACTCGCTCACGATAACCGTGCTGTCACGGATACCACGAACCAGAGTGTATAAAGATTACAGTAACCCGAGAGCACTCAGGGCGTTTTTTTAGTCTCTATAGATCAAAATTCTCTCTCCCAACCGGGTGCGAAACGTTATCTCCCGTACCGAGCGGTGTATTGCAACCAGCTCGGCCGTGAAGAGAGAGGCAGCGCCTTGTAGAGCCCCGTTGACTTAAAATAGATGGGATAAGGCGTAAATGCCGACACCCTCCTGTCACTTGAGGCCCTCTGTACACAGTAAGAGGATCGATCATGACACAAAGCGTGCAACCCCCCCCTCAAAAAAAAAAAAATGTAACGCAATACTCCCGGCACTGAGGAAGCCTTGGTAGCAGAGGACTGGCAACAAATAGGCAAAGGTAGTACCTTCCAGGGTGGCGTCCTGGGCAGAACCAAAGGCGCTACCGGGCCGGGAGTTACAACAAACTCCCGAAGGAGTTTCCTAGCCTTAAACCCAAAGGTCTTAGGGTATGACTAGCGTCTCTGGGCGGAGAAGGAAAGGCGTGATTGCCTGCGGAAGCAGTAAGAGCCGCCGGGCTTGCGCGTACTATCTTGCTAGCATCGACAAATAGGCTCTCAATGGGGGGGACGTGCGAAGACACTGATTGACAGTCGGATAAAGGTGTGGTAGATCTAGTCTATCTTCCCCAATACACGCTCGGATACGGATGCATAAAACTCATACATAGTCGAGTCGAAAGAGCAAAGGATCGGGAGAAAAGCAAGGCACTAGCCCTATCAGCACCCCATATGCTGAACGTCTTGGAACAAAGAATGTGTATGGCGGAACTACATGAGACCCTAGGGCTGCTAATATGAGCTTCTCACGTGAGGCGTCGGTAAAATATAAGACTGAAAGAAACGGCGCGAACTTACTACTTCCAGGCGAACTCAGTGTAGACACAAATCCAGGTCCGGCTGGAGCCGTGGATGGCCGGCAGAGGTGCACCACTTTAGTTTTAGGCCAAGGAAAAACCGAAACCCTTTGCGTTTCGGGATAGTGAAGGCAACGTTTCAATGCCTAATGGAGTCGACGCTCCAGAGTTTGTATCTGTGGCACATCAAGAGAGATTGAAAGGTCGTCCACGTATAGAGGCGCAAGAACATCTTCGGCAGCACCGAGGTGATAGCGTTGTTGTTGTTTACGGTAAAGAGTGCGACACTGACTACAGCTCACTGAGGGACGGGCCTCTTTTCCTGTTCCATTGGGCCAGAGAGAGCTCCCACTACCAGTACGAGGAATCAACGATCTTGCTAAAACTGAGAAATAAAGATTCGTAGGTGTCCCCTCGCCCCCATCGTGTGCAGAGTATCCAAGATACCGTATCGTCATGCGATATCATAGGCCTTCTCTAAATAAAAAAAACACCCTTCTGTAGTACTGTATACGATGTAAAGCCTAACAGAAGCCATTTTCCAGCATCCGAAAGTCGCACAGTGCGGAAGACAGGTGGCCTCCGGTGTCGAGGAAAAACGCTAGTCTAACATTTACCAATTTCTCCATCAACTTGAACACGCAGGAAGTCAGAGGGATTGGGCGGAAAACAGGCGGGGTAGAGTGAACTCTCTCCGGTTTGCAAAAAGCGAGCACAGTAGATTCATCAGGAGTCTGGGGGGATATACTCTGTCCAGATCCTGTTGAACAAATCGAACAGAAAGGTCATGTCTCGCTAACCTCGGTATCGAAGCGAAGCATGGCATATGCGACATCATCCGGACCAGGGAGGGGGGGGGGGGAGCGCACGAATCGAGAGTAGAACGCAACTAACTCAATGTAAACCTGTTCTTGAAGGTTTCTCAGCCTCTGGAGGCAAAGTATAGTCGGCAGCTTTCAGACAGCACAACGTGCAATGAATACTATCAGGACCTTACCCCTGGGATTGAGAGAGTAGTCTCTCAAGCCTTCAGAAAGCACAACGTGCAATGAATACTGTCAGAGCACCATCATGGCTAGAGTATGCGGAGAAGGCGGTCGCGAAAGAGGTTGCTGAGGAAAAACGAAAAGGCCTCATCCACTGACCAAAACTCCTCGACTGAGAGAGAATTCAGTTCTTGCCTGAAATGCAGACAACCGGACCGGAATCAAGCCCCACCGGGGGTCTCTCAGACGGGAGCGTACATAAAATATTTGTATGGGAAAGTGATCGCTACCATGGAGGTCATCGACCACGTCTCACCCAAAATCAGGATGTGCATCCGGAGAGCACAAAGAATGATCGAGGCAGGAAAATGAAGCTGTTCTCGGGCAGCGATGCGTAAACTCATCCACATTTACAACATCTATCTCTAATTCGTCGATCAGGTCGGGACCTGACCCCTGTGATTGAGAGAGTAGTCTCCCCAGAGGGGGGTGTCTATCGTTGAAATTCACGAGCATTATAAAGGGCCACGGCAACAGTGCCACGATGCGTCGGAAGTACCCCGCGTCGAAGTCGCCTGACGGTGGGATGTACGAAGAAATAACAGTATACTTATCTAGGTGCAGCTGCACGGCTACTGCCTGAAAAGTTATTTAAAGCAAAGTGAAGAACGGTGACATCATGCCAGGTGTAAATAGCGCATTCTCCAGCCCGGCTCTCATTATGCGGTGGCGGGGTGGCAAAACCCTTATACCCCTGGAAGGTGGGCATGGAGCACGCGCCCAGAATGGTCTGCAAAAAGATAGCTACCGGGGACCCAAAGGAGACGAGCCTCCGAAGCTCCTTGCAATCGGTCCGGACTCCGCGGTAATTCTATTAAAGGAATATACCCTCCAGGGTGCGGTGGCGGTGGGGGGGGGGGGTCTTCGAGAGAAGACCATCACGAGAATGGGTGTAACCACCCCGGAGGTAGAATTTCGGGCGATGTTGGCCGAAAAGGCGCTGAAAGCTCTGTCGTCTTCGATGACTTATTGTGGGAGGTTGGGTTCACTATGCGAGCCAACCAGCACAGGCTTGGGTGGGGCTGTGGGAGCGAAATCTTCTTCAGTGTTGACTCTGTTCGGGGGGTAGATTTTTACGAACCCCGGAAGACGGAAGATGGCCTCACGATGACCTTCAGGGGTGTTGGCTCCTGTGAGTATAACGACTCGGTGGAGGCGCGCGGCCATTTCGCTTTACGGGAAAAGGTCACGCTGGGGGAAGGGGAGGGGGGCTGGTTTAAGCCGAGACCAGGCCTGTTTTTTGTTTTTTTTGTTGTTTTTTTTAGACTGGGCCTGAAACCTTTGTGCGGCCAACTCTATCAAGAAAGCCCCCGGGGTGAGAACAACTCCGAGAAGTGTTTCAAATGGGCGAGGAAACGACTGGGCTTGTATACCTGGAGGGGCCATGAGCATAGGAGGTCTTTTTCTTTTAAAGAATTAGGCGGGTGGGCCAGTACCAAGTCCTTATCCTAGCGAAATGAGAGATAATCCAGTGTCTGAACTGCCAGGATTTTCTTCTCCAGGAGATTCGTGACACATTGCTTCGAAGAAGCGGCTTTCCGTAATTGAAACACTTTGCCATATACGATAGAGACTTACCATGTACGGCCTTTGACCAACTTACACAAACTTCGGGAAAACCAGACTTTGCAACTCTACACGAGCGATTGGTAAGGCCGAAGCGGTGGCAGTAGTAGCCCCTCCGCGGCAGTGGCACACATGCTTCACGCGGTAGAGATACCAACCTGTACGCACCGACTCAGGAAGCCTGTCACTGTCTATCGTCAGGAAGAGTGTAGTGGTGTGTCTGCGGCCGCTACCTGTTTTCTCCTCACACGTTTAACCTTGACCGCCACATAACTGGCCAGGTCTAAGATGATGTATGGAGCAATGCAAGAGTTCCCTTCATAAAGCACTCTTTTCACAAAGTGAATGGTAGAATGCGGCGTCACACTCACCGGCGAGCCATTAAGTGCCCTAAGTGTACTGATCAGGAGAGCCTGGGTAGGGTCCGACTCATTCACCAGAAGGCTCCCGTCCGAGAAACGGGTCACCTTCGGCTCTCGATCAATCAAGATAGCTATTGCTTTCCTCTGATAGATCATGTCGCAGGTGGCTAACATGCGGTCTCGAAAACGCCAGGTAATCTCTCAATGAAGCTGCGCTCAGTAGAGCACCTGCTCCAAGGGCGCCTCGGGGCAGGATGTGTCGATTTTCGCCTGGTCATTTGCCGAAACGGCAGTGGACCCATCATTCCACGGTGCATCCACAGAGCGAGATTCTCTCCACTGCCGGAAGGAGCCCCTAGGCCTGATAGACCGGCCTCAGCAAGATCCTTCTCCGAAATGGAAAAGGTTTTAGCTGTCAAAGGGAAACTAGTAGGGGAAGGAAGTCCCTCCACTCTTTGTGAGTCCTCCGGGGCCCAAGGTGTCTGAATAGAAACTTGCACCGGGGCTGACTCAGGTTCGATGTTTGGAAACGAATCCGAGTTCGATCTCAAGGAAGATCATTTCCTTTGGAGCTGGCTCACCTCAGGGGGGACCATATACATCTCAGGGCAGGGGTGGCGCTCACAGTGGCAATTCCGACCCCCACCCCACTCCAAGACATCCCGGGTCACAATCGAGAAATGTATCCTTTCAGGGTTCGTCTTCGGGAAAGAGAAGGGGATTGGCGCTCCCACCGGGAGCGGTCGAATTTGGCGTGCCTGCCTGCTTTTGTGGCAGTCCCCTGTGATAGGAAAGATGCGACTGCTGCTGTTGGAGAGGAGTCGCCCTTGAGCGCCTCCAAAGAAGGGATGAGGAGGTAAGCTATTGCACCCATAGATTTGGGAGAGTAAATTTTTCCAGTGAAAACGGATTGGAGAGGCACCCGGGAAAGCAAGGGGGAAGGGCTACCTCCTTTTCTGGTGAAGCTGCCCGTGGGGGCTCTAAAGGTAGCAAAAGGGAATCCCTTTTGCCATATACGGATGATGAGAGGAAAGCCGCTTCACCGGTTGAAGGGGTGTCTCGTGTTACCTCGTCCTCCCCGATACCTAGGGAAGGTGAGGCCGCGGTTGAAGGCGGATACCCATACGCATTCCCACTGTTGCCTTCTATTGTCACCATTGTGGAAAAGAGAAAAAAAAGGACAAATGGGAAATAGATACTATGACCTCTCAATGTCTTGGGGGTTATAAGGAAAGTCTCCATAGGATCAGAAAATTCCGGAATGTGTAAATTTACATATAATCGGTTGCGGTCCAGCGTTGATGGGCTTTGCCAACCCATCGACATTGTCCTTAAGATAAAGGATGGTGCCGACGGAGCCACCTTGCGTGTGCACTGGAGGAAGGTGAGCAGTCAAGGGCACCTAATAGTTGCCCTAGGCAGCGGGTTTTCGGTCCTCGCAGCAGGTAGGGACCCCATGGTATACACTGCCAACTCGACTAAGGCTCATAAGAGGACGAAAGTGGTCCCATGGCAATCAGAAGGAAAGGGGTAGGAGGGTATGTAATAAAGAGAAGTAAATATAGGCGGGTCCATCAACTAGTAGGGTGGGTGATCGCCTATTATCATCATCCCCTAGAGCTAGTGCTAGGTAATCCCAGGATGGCATGCAGTCTAACTAGCACCATGGCTACCGAGCCAAACTCTGTTCAGGTGGAAACAGTCTTCATGGTGCAGAGTGCGGGTAAAGGAATGATAGCCGTAATAATAATAAATTATACTACTAATAATAATACACGATAATAATAAAGCACAGTAATAATAATACAATGATTTGAATACATACTAATACCACATAATAAGTAGATAAATAATAATACTAAATAAAATAATAATAAATGATAACACTAATAAATAATAATAAGAATGACAATAACAATAATAATCTTAATAATAGAAGGTAAACGTAGTACTGAACGGGGGTGAGGGGACTACGCACAAACAACTTTCCCAACCCCCATCACAGAGTTCAAATCAACCCAGCGACGGCTTTCCTAATTTGCACTCAGGCCAGCAGGATGTGCAACTCCTCCGGGTATCGAGTGTAAGAAGCTACACAGCCCCCCCCCCCCCCTGCCCTGCGACGACGTGGGGATGGGACCGGGCAGAGGGAGAAAACTGAGGCATAGGAAAAAATTATTCAATTGTACAAGCTTTTGAAGTTTTACTAGGGATATGCCGATAACCAAAGACCAACTAAGGCCTAAATTTATCGGATTTTTATTTAAATCGATTTTCTCTAACTACACTCACAACAAAAAAAAAGTTTGTTAAGGATTACGCGTATATTTCGCTGTTATGTTTGGAAAAATAAAAACAATGTTAAATTCATGATAGATACAAAGCGAACTTCGTTAAAATGTAGGTTTTGGTGAAAATCTGTTACTATAATTTACGCGTAGGCTACCATTATTATGCGAAAAACTAAAGTAGCGCCATTTTATTAGTTATGAATAGGAGCTGCGTAATTTTGTTACCTCAATTGTTCTAATCAAACCAAGGCAACCTGATTTTACACCAGTTATGATCATGTTACGCTTAATTTATTTTTAGTGTAATGACAACACAAACTATTGATAAAACTGGTAAATTGTCTATATGTAAAATGTCTACTCTGACAAAAAAATTGCACAATTTTGTGCGAAAAAAAAAATAAAAGAAAACATTAAAATAGCGCGAAAATTTCCTCCGAGCACCAAGACGCAAGATTTACAAGGCCCGAATAGACTAATCAACAACAAAACCGATATAATTATTATTTACTGTTTAATCGGTTCATCTTTAGTTGTTTCATCAATTCGTGTCAATATTGGATTTTGTTTTAATTTTATGGCGCTTATCTGGCTGTCAGTAAATAAGGGATTGCGACGGGGGCTACTTACCCCGGAGATGCAGGACCGCCGCCATTCGTGGATGCAAATGACGCGTTTGAAGTTGGAGAAAGGAAGGTGGAGCCATCAGAAGCTACACTGATGGGGGACTGCCGTCCCACAGAACTCATTCCCACATCCACACCACCTGAAATAAAATAAAAACCTAATTAGGACAATAATAATTACAATAAAGTTCTGGTGTGAATAAGCAAACTTTCAACAGAAAACCAAAGGGAGTAGTTTGAACTAACCAAGTGGCTTTCACTGATACGCCGTCATACAACTGTCCCACTACTCGCGTGGAGGTGTGTGTGGGGTGGGGGGGCCTATTTGGACGACGTAATTAGGCCTGGAAAGGTATTTGCCTTGAATTTCCCCTTCAGGGCTGCAACTCCTACAATTTGGAGCTGAGGGGGAGGGGAGCAGAGACACGGTTGAAAGAAAACTGGCGGGGGTAGAGGGGGAAGCAAGAGTCATGAATCGGGGGAGTATCTTCATTGACGAAAAGGTTTCATTCACATTTGGGATTGTTTTGTTATGGAATGGGGTGAAAGAACGTGGCTCCAAGAATAATAGACACTCCCCTAACCCCCGCGGTTTTAGCGTCCTCCTCAGACACACCGAAGGACCCCCTAAAGCTGATAAGCGACGGTGCCGCAGGAGCATGTCTTTTGCGCAGGTTGTGTCAAGAGGACAACGAACCCGTCCCGCCCATCGGGGCTCTTCCAAAACGACGCCATTAATATACCTCGGCGATATTGGGGGGCCCCCTTTCCTCGGGATGGGGTGGGGGGACCTCGTTGCCCGACCGCCATCCTCTTCTACCGGTTTTCGTGAGAAGGGGAAAGTTAACCAACCGGGGCAGAGTTCATTCACCTCAAGCGAGGGGACAACACGCGAAAATGCTTCTCTGTCGGCAAGTTTAATGAGAAATTGGCATAAAGGGATGAAGTTAGGGCAGGTGTAAATATGAGGTACATTTTTTTATAGTACCTATCTCGTTATAATGAAAATTTAGGCTTAGTACTAGGCTCCTTTAAAATTCAGACAAAAGACAAATCAAACAAAGAAAACAACTAACTAAACAAAAAGCCCCCACAAAAAAAAACAAAAGCAAGAATGAAGCGCGCTCTGGCGTCGAGGGAAGGCCCACCTCCCCCGGCGCAGAATCATACAACCTCCCCCCAAAAGACAAATAGTCTACAAGTATGTGACACGAGCCTGTCCCGAGTACAAGATACAAGCGGTAACGACCCCGCTCGTCCCAATATCGGGAGAGGTAATGTGCGCGAATATCACCCAGACATTAAACAAGAATGTGCGGAACAGTCTGGAAGACAACGCAGTTGTCGTAATAAAGTGCAAGCGAGCGTTCCATCAAATGGCGGTGCGTCCCACGAGTGTGACCAATTCGGAGACAATAGAAAGCGACGTGAAACCGTCGCGGTATTGAGGGGTAGATCCACGGGAATAGTCGCGGCGCAATGGCACGCAAGTTTAAGTTACCCTCGACTGTCTCGCATCTTCTTCGCCAGGGGGCTCGGACTAATCGGGATGTTGGAGAGATCCTCTTCGGGAGGAGGATATCTCCCAGTTATGAACTTGCTCCTCTTACGTAATGAGTGTGCGGATCGCGGATAAAAAGGACTGCTATTGCAATACCTCTTCCACAACCTATCAAGCAGAGATGGGGAGGAGTATTTAAAGCGCAGATAACACATGTATCCGGAATAGGAATATGAAACCATTTTATCGACTTTTTTTCCCCCCCCTAAACTTTGGGCAAAATTCAGAAATGGTGGGGTGAGAGAGGGAAGGAACGCGCGCGCTGTCGAACGAGAATCGTCAAAATGATTCATTAAATGCAGACGAAAACACAGCGTGTTGCTTTCGGTCATCAGACTGGAGAAGCCCGGGTTGTATGAACTCCCCATTGTGAGTCACAAACTCCCAAAACAACAAATAAACAAGGGAAGAGACAGTCAGAGGAAAAGAAGCATAGGAGGAGAGGAAGACTATTAAATTCGCCCTCCCGCCCCACGGCTATGCATGCGTAAACAGTGACATACTTCGGACGGGAGCCACATAAACCTTCCCAAAGAATCCCCGACCACCGGATGAAGCGACATTTTAAAGGCCTCCCTTGCGAGTTTAAGCACCGGGCACATGGTCGGCGGCCTTGCGTGTCGTTCTACCTTGGCAGCGGTTCCATCATTCGCTCCGAAACGTCGTGGTCGCAAAATACAACGGTAAACAGACGCAACCACAGCCCTCCTCAGCTACCGCGTGGACCGAGGGTGGGGTTGGGGTGGGGACACAATGGGTGCTCCTATACGACAGACCTCTAGTCTTATTACCCTCAGAGAGGAGGGGGGGGGGGGCTAGAGCAGGTGCGTGCAATTCGCCACATTGGTGGGCACGCAAGCCATCATTTGGCAGCCATTAAATAGCCCCTCCCTCAATGAGGGGAAATTCGGGTAAAACTCGAGATATTTGTTTCTCAAATTCAAAGCGAAAACCAACGAAGACATTTCCCGCCTAAAGTTTATAAGGAGAGACCCGTAAAGAAAGTAGTAAAGATGTAAGTGAAAATATGTAGAATACATTTAGCCGCAAATCTTTCTACAGGAGGTGGTGGCTGGATGGCAACAATTCTGCAGATGTCAGCTGCAGTATGTTTTCCATACTACACCCGACGCCCCCTTGCGGGGGATACTAATAGAAGAGATAGATGGGGTGGGTGGAAGAGTAAAAAAAGGTTAGTGAGAAAGCAGACATGGTAAATACCACCGACACTAATCCATCGGAGCCTAGAGGAAGGAGAGGTGTGCACCCACAACCCTTCAGCCTCTACCATAGGAGAGTGGACAAAGGCTGGTCGGTGACTACCCTGCAAAGGTTAGCTCCAACCAAGATGAAATAAGTGAGGAGTGGTTTGTAATAAGTGTAGAAAATGGTTAAATGGAAATGTCTAGAAGGTAGTTTCCATTTAGTTTCCGAGTACCGGGAGCATGCCTCTTTTTAAGGTCACAGGTCTAACATTCTAGTGGGGAGGGGCACCCAATTGCGGTTTTGAGAGGGGACTAAAATAAGCTGAACAGGCAGGGGCGATGTGGGGGGGATACTAATACCCTGACTGGAAAGAAACAAGGAGACGACCATTAACGGGGGTAAAAATTATGGTATTTATACAAGGAGGAAATTCCAAACCAAGGCGGGGTAGGGAAGATCGCATGAAAAGAGATAAAAAACAGCGGCAAAAGTGCGTCAATAAATGCCAATTCCCCCCCCCCTGTCCCGCCACCGGGTGATTTGGTGGCTAGGAGGGGGAGGGGGCATAACAAGCACCGCCTAAAAAGGTTAAATCTACGAGCACAAAACACCCGACAACCCTCTCGCTTTCGGATTGAGAGCAAGAGAAGAACTCTGCCGAAGATCAAGTACCTTGACCTTGAACGACACTACCGACAGACAATCATCGTTATTACTACTACAGGGCTCACTCACTACCACTTGGCATCGACCAGTGCCAAAGACAGAAACAGAAATCAGGAAGACCGCCCCCCCTCCCCCTCCCCACATGCTATAGACTGCAGCTCGGTCATCACACCTAATCCACTCGAAGAATTTCTTGGTTCTGGCAACCGGGACCGAGGGAGACCTCGTCACTTCGGGGGGGGAAGGGGTACCCTCGAAGCAAAGAGCCTCAAGAATGGCCACTTACAAGTCATCTCAGGAGGCCCCCACTAAACAGCTTTCTTCAAACATATCTCTGCCCAGCACGCATACACCTTCACGGAATCAATACATATTTTTCTCATTCGACTCACCCCCCTCTCATTAAACATCGCCATACACTCTCTTCACCAACCTTTATGAATTCATTCAAAAACCATTTGCTATCTCAAAATATTCCATTAACAATTCACTTCTCCTTCGTTCCACATATTTGTTCTTTATTCTATTCATTCTTTTCGCCTATTGGTTAGCACTGTGGCCTGAAAAGCGAAGTGTTTGATGACATCGGTTCGAACACCACCTATTTTTCACTACCTTACCATTAAGTTGATCCTGCTTTCTCTCTTTTAACATCCATATTTTTACTCTTTACCTACGATAAACCCTGGCACCATTTTTACTACCTCACTATACTATGCAGATGTGCTTTCAGTTAACTCCATTTCCTCAAGATACGCATTCTAAGACGTCTAAACGTTTTGGTACATTTCACTCTCAGAATATTAATACCTTACTTTTTACATTATTTTACTTCACTCGCAGCGCAGATACCAAGCCCAGGTTGTATGCATTTTGGTAGACGATAAAGAGGTGTATGTTGTGATGATGAGTTCGTTTTTGTTGTTTTGAGGTGGTTAGATTATTATGATTTTGTTTTGTTTTTGCATTAGCTGACCTAAACACCGCCCCTCCCTAAGAGCTCTTCCTCTACCCCCTGCTCAGCGGACGAACTCTACACCTGAAGATAAGCCACCCCATCAAAGCCTTGGGGTTGGGGTATCTTCAGGTGTTTCATGACTTCTCATTGGCCTCGAAGACCCCAGCACAATTCGACTATAGGTAAGTAATTATGAGTCCCTTTTCAATCGCGGAGATGCCTCGATCGGATAATGAAATTCACATAAAAAACAGAAGATGAGAGGGTATCAGGGCCCTGATCTTAATGGGGAGTGGGGGACCCGGATGAGCGGTAGTAGTGTTTGGATGTCAATCAGTGAGCAAGAACCCTTCGTGGCCCAATGAGAGCGACCCTTCGGCAGGTTCCAGGACGGAGTGTATGTGTTTGGAAATGAATATGTGAAAGAGAGCAGGAAGGGAGAAGGGGCCGTGTGGTGATAGGCTGAAAGTAAGCTGGCGGGTGCGAAATGAGAGACAAGCTCAGGGAGTTACCCAATGGGCAGCAAGCTCCCACTAACGCTAAATTTGTTTTTGTCTTTAAAATATTCCCCAACGCCACAGGGATGCTCTCAAATTCATCCAAAAGGGACAAAGGTACGAGGTATAAACAGCATTGCACATAAGTAGGCTCTCCCCATCAAAGCTTTCCCATGAAATATACGGGTATAAAGAAGTAAAAGAAGCTGAAATAATCGCAAGCATTTGCTAAATGGTTTTCAATAAATTTGTCAAGGTAGCAATAATTTGGTCGCTTTTCCCCTGATTCCCAACAATCGTACTTTCGCCATAAGCTTCCTGTGGTATAATTCATCAAACACCTTTTGAAAGTATGTACAATATAAGTACATGCAGTATCGTTGCCGTGCCTGGTCGGTCGTACTTGTCACTTTCTCATGGAAAGCCGTGAGCAGGTTCGTGAGATACGAACTCTTCCGACAAGACCCATGTCGGAAGAAGTCCTTGATTAAGCTATTCGACTCCTAGTGCTTCATAATTTGAGATAGAGATAGATAAGAGAGATAAAGAGAGATAGATAGATAGAGAGAGAGAGAGAGGGGGGGAGAGAGAAAGAGAAAGAGAGAATCACAAGGAAAAGTTGTACCTCAAAGGACATTGCTGTCCATAGCGTGGAGGTACTATTTTGGGAAGGCCCTAACCTATAGCTTAAGAGAAAGCATAGCATAGGCGAAGGCTCCCCACTCCCACCCGCTTTTGAGGGCACAGAAAGCGGAAAAGACACCTGATTGTAATGAGAAAAAGGATCACAATCAGGAAATTTTAATAGTATAGCCGAAACCTATCTTACTTTTATCTATAATCTACATTCTATAAATATTCATAGACTAAATCGTCCAGTCTAGATTTGAATTGTTCTATAGATGAACTATTCCACCACCCTGACTGGGAGACGGCTCCATGCAGCGCAGATCTTATACGAGAAGAACTTCCCGCAAATAATAGTCTGGAGGGGGCGCAAATCCAGCTTGTAACCATGGTTACGGGTCGGATTTGTGTTCAACGTGAACATCCTTCTGTAGTCCACGTTTTCGACATCCCTTAAAATATTGAAGGTCTCTATTAGCTGGCCTCGTAATCGGCAGGTCTCCAAAGAGAAAAGTCCTAATTCTTGAAGCCTACGCTGAGAGCCTTTGTGCCTAATTGAGGGAACTAGCTTGGGGGCCTTAGTCTGGACACATTCCAGTCTATCTACGAGAGGCGGTCAATAAGTTTTGCGAATCGGTGGGGCAAAACAGAGGAAGGGGGATGGCTATTTGTGGGGGTGTTAGGATAAGTTATGAAAAGTCAGGACATGCAGCCGCAAGCTCCTGCCTCGTCTATTTAAGAAGCAGTAGCTGATCGCAGATCGTCAGTCACAAATTTTTCAACAATGGAGAAGGTTGAGCACCGACAAGTGATCAAATTTTTGACCAAGGAAGGCAAGAATGCAAAAAGATATCCATGAACGTATGGTTGCAGTGTACACCGACACCGCCCCTTCATATGCAAACATTGCTCGCTGGAATAGGGAGTTCCGCCATGGTCGTGAGTCAGTTGAAGTTGACCCCCGTCCAGGACGCTCGTCAGACGTGACCAACGAGGACAATGTGGCTCGTATGGAGAGGATAATCCTCGAAAATCGACGGGTGAATGTCGAAGAAATCGAGCGAGAACTTAAAATATCACATGGAAGTGTTATCAACATGATCCACGACAATTTAACCATTGATCATGGTATCTGCCCGTTGGGTACCTAGAAACCTCACGCCCCATGATGGACTTCAACGTCGTCAAAGTTCGGAGGAGCTGCTGCTCCTGTACAACCAAGACCTGGTGGGATTCGAGTCACGCATAGTGACAGGTGATGAAACGTGGGTCTATCACTGGGATCTATAGACCAAGCTCGAAAGCATGGCCTGGAAGCACAGGGGCTCTCCGACCCCCATCAAGTTCCTGACCTAACCCTCAGCTGGGAAGATAATGGCCACCATCTTCTGGGATTCTGAGGGAGTGTTGATGGTGGACTATGCGCCTCGTGGAAGGACCATCACAGGCCAATATTACGCCAAGAAACTGGCTGAGTTGAAGAAGTGCATCCGTCAGAAGCGGCGCGGCAAGTTGAAACGCGGTGTCCTGCTCCTCCACGACAATGCTCCTGTCCACAAGGCCAGAGTTGCACAAGCTGCCCTGCGCGAGTGCTGATTCGAGGAGCTCAACCATCCCCCCTACAGTCCAGATCTGGCCCCTAGAGACTACTTTTTATTCCGCCAGCTCAAGGCTTCACTGCGTGGACGCCGGTTTGGGGACGATGAAGATGTCCAGCTCGCCGTCCAGGATTGGATTGAACAGCAGTCGGGAGATTTCTGTTGTCGGGAATTCGAAGCCTCAGGGACAAATGGCGCAAGTGCATTGAAGTCGATGGTAATTATATTTAAAAATATTAAAACACTTTTCCTCATATCTCGTTTCCTTATATCCGAATTGCAAAACTTATTGACCGCTCCTCGTATGTCCTTACGCAGTGTAGGGGACCACAATTGAATAGCGTATTCCAGGTGAGGTCTGACTAGAGAGTTGTACAATTTGAGGACAATCTCCTTGTTATGGAGGCGAAATTGCCTCTTTATTTGATCCAATAGTCCTTTTCTATATCGGCACACTGCCTGGCAAACTTTAGGTCGCTGCTGATTTGCACACCCAAGTCCTTTTCCAGGTCCGTCACCTCCAGAACCCTACCTAACAAGTGGTAGTCTTCTCGAGGATTGGCATAGCCAATGTGAATCACCTTGCACTTGTCAAAGTTAAATGGCATCTGCCAAGTCTCCGACCACTCACCTAACCTCTGAAGACTGTTTTGTAGATTTTCAGATCCTTCGCGTGAGCTCATGATACCTCCTGAATTTGTATCGTCCGCGAACTTGGATATCAAGCAAAGCAACGCATCGTCTATATCATTTATATAGATGATGAACAAGAGTAGACCGAGGACGGAGCCCTGAGGTACCCCAGTATTCACGGGGGCCCATCTCGAGGCTACCCCGTTTATTATCATTCTTTGTCGCCTGCCTGACAACCAGTTCTCGATCCAGCTGGCCCCTCTACCTGCAATGCCAGCCACGCGGACTTTGCACATCAACTTGCGGTGTGGCACCTTATCAAAAGCCTTTTTAAAGTCCAGGTATAAGATGTCCACAGCCCGACTACGATCGTACTCACACAAAATGCCGTGAAAGAATTCTAGTAGATTTGTGATACACGATCAGTTCCTGCGAAATCCGTGTTGGGAATCAAGGATCAAGTTGTTTGTTTCTAGGTGCTTTACTATTTTTTCTGCTATCATGCTCTCTAACATTTTGCTCACAACGGGGGAGAGAGAGAGAGAGAGAGAGAGAGAGAGAGAGAGAGAGAGAGAGAGAGAGAGAGAGAGAGAGAGAGAGAGAGAGAGAGAGAGAGAGAGAGAGAGAGAGAGAGAGAGAGAGTGTATGTATATATATATATATATGTGTGTGTGTGTGTGTGTATGCGCGCGCGCGCTTGCGCTTGTGAGAGATATAAATAGAGCGGAGCTTCTATCACCCTATCACCATGACAACTAGACCTCGGGAACAAAATACGTCTTCTCGCCAACCAACATCATATTTAACGCTCCAATCCGAGACTTATTCAGCACAAATCCCACACAGCGCCCACACACAGATTCCCTCATCTTTCAGCTTAAGATGAGGGGTTGTACCTCCCCACTGAATGAACTCTCCCATAAGTGATGGTTCTTTTAAATGTGTTCTCTCCCTTTTGAGCTTCAATGATTGGTCTGGATAGGCTTACCATAGGCCTCTTTCTCAGAATACACCTTGCAACAGACACAATATCCCCCCCCCCCCCGTTTACTGACCCCGAAATGCACCCGTGAATTCTTCAATTTTTTCTTCTGAGATGCACCAATTCTTTGTCTTCCTCTTGATTCTTTTCACTCTCCCTTCCTTTCCCGTTATCGAAATTATTGATAAGAGCACTGCTGCCCTTGCCACTCGAATGAAGATCGAATCCAGGGACGAGAGCGGCGGCTTCTGGTGCCGCGGCCTATTATCCTTGGGTTTCCATGTTTCCATTCCCTGATTCAGAAACGACCACGACGCAGGATCAAAACGGATAAAATTTAACTCATCAGAATCTCTCGTAAATTAGAGGTCATTATAAACATGAGTTACAGTATGTAAGAGTAAAAGAGCGTTTGATGGTCTGAATGTTTGCGTGTGATAATCATGTGCGTGAATGAACAGAAGATTTGATAAAACGGCGCCTCTTCAGTCTATTAGTGTCCTTGGATGTGCGGAACGTATTTTTCCAGACAAAATCATCCTCAAGTCTTTGGCCATGCCTAATGTTTCTCGCCAGCCATTGGGACTTATCGAGGTGGGTGGGGGGGGGGGGGGGCTAGCGAACCCATGTCGTGAAACGGCAGTCGAAAAGGTGGACTGAAAGCGAATCGGTGCTATGGACTCGAGTTAGGGAGTATAACAGCGAGCAGGTTGTTATCAACGAGGGAAAGAAGAACCGAGGTAAAAAATATAAAGACGGGAATAGCTCCATAAAAAGAGCAGAAGAACTCCTTTATGGGCATAAGGAAACCACTAACAATCAAGGGTAAAGGAAAGAAGTCAGGCGTAAGGAAGTGCCATTACAGAAATGATCCACAAATTCAAGCTGCCGAATACATTCCCATCCCCCCTCTTTTGAGGTATTAGCCCACCAGGCGACCTGCTTTCGCTGACAAACGGAAGCAGGTGGAGAAAAGGGAACGCCCTCCTGGTCCCTAACGATCTGAGCATTCTGAGGAGTTCGTACGTCCTACACATTTTCATTTGACCTAATACCCCTAATTTCTTTACCAACCTCTTTCAAAAGCTTTCCTTTGAACACGACCCGGTTTTCTTTTTTAAATACTAGCAACATAAAAAATAAATGATGAAAAAAACACTAAAGCCTATTATCAAAAGGCAACCCATTATTCAGAGCATCCAAAAACCCATTAAGCCACAACTATAATATAATCTGCATCCATGTGATTGCGCTATCAGACATCAACCAGTAGGATCGCAAAGTGACTTTATAATACAAGACCCCCAAGTACGCAAGTACTAATAAAAATATATATACATATAAGCCTGCAAGATCTGGTTCTTTATATATGCTCTTCCCTCCTATACTTTTCTAGCTATCCTTTGAATGATGCTAAACTAAAGGGTGTCCATAAAGTCTGGACACAGGCAAAATATCTATTTTTAATAAAAAAATGAATTTCCACAATTTGTGATGCAAAGTCCAATGTGCTTTGCGAGCTTCAACCGAGGAACCCGATGCATTAACTCCAAATTTCCGTCAATTTGAGCACATTCATTTATGAGGCGCTGTTCGAACCTCAGGTGTCTCGTATCCATAATTTTCATTGAGTACATACACCTTCTCCTTTACCATACAATACCCCAGAAAAAGAGGTTGAGGGGGTTAAGGTCTAGTGAACAAGAAGACCATTGTGATAATAAAATGTGTGTGTGAACTTTAGGAACAGCATGCAGAACTATTCACATCATCCGCGACTTAAATAAAATTTCATCAAGTCTAACCTACATCTAGATTTTTTTTACATTTTCAAATAGTGCCCAATTGTCCTATCTCCATCTCGAAAACTTCCCCTATTTTAAATTTTGTTTTAAATCCCCATCTTCCCAAACGATCCATTTTCCTTCTCTCAAGGGCAGCCCGATTCCCCTCTAGCCGAAATGTTTGTAAAAAAATGTGTTAATGTGATAGAACGGGTTGAGTCCGCGTTAATTTCAAACCCTATCACATGGTATTTAAAACCACGATGCTCCCACGTGCATCTTCGCTTTGAAGCTTGGCGCCTTATCGCAGCCACCTGAGTCAATGTTTAAACAAGGAGGTTTATCTTCCCCCCGTTCGCCCCCATACGCCGACCTCGCCAGATTGAGTTAGGCTTATGGGCAGATAAGGCATTGTTCCCAGGCTCGGCTGTGCCTTCCCTCGAAGCTCCCACTCCATTGTCCCCCACGCCAAGGGAGTGTCTCGACTATTTAGATGGAAACTTTACCACTAAGAGCAGATTGGAGATCCAGATTTTCGTCGCGAAACATCACCCCGACCCTCTCTCACTTTGTGCGCCAAGGGACCTCGACCTCGAGATTCACCATCACTTGTCCAGAAGGAGGACAATATCCCTTGAGCGCCAAGGTTCGAGCCTTTCGAGACGCCAAGTCCACAAGGCTTCCCCCCTCGTTGTTCAGAAAGAGAACAACGTTAGAACAGCCATTGTTCGTTCGAGCCCGTTGACCAGAAACGGTTCTCACCCCTTCCCCTGTTGTTCAGAAGAGAACAACGTAGAACAGCCATTGTTCTTTTGAGCCCGTTCGCCAAGAAGCGGTTCTCACCCTTCCTCTGTTGTTCAGAAGAGAACAACGTAGAACAGCCATTGTTCGTTTGAGCCCGCTCGCTAAGAAACGGTTCTCACCCTTCCCCCGTGTTGTTCAGAAGAGAACAACATTAGAACAGCCATTGTTCTTGAGCCCGTAGCAAGAGACGGTTCTCACCCCACCCCCCCTGTTGTTCCGCCAAGAAACGGTTCTCACCCTTCCCCTTTGTTGTTCAGAAGAGAACAACATTAGAACAGCCATTGTTCTTGAGCCCGTAGACAAGAGACGGTTCTCAACCCCCCTGTTGTTCAGAAGAGAACAACGTAGAACAGCCATTGTTCTTCAAGCCGTTCGTCGAGAAACGGTTCCACTTCCCAAGACGCCACGTCAGGATCCTTTTATCCCCCCCCCCTTCGGCTGCAACTCGCCAGCAGACCGAAAATTCCTTTACGTCGACTTCCTCTTCACCACTAGTATAAAATTACGTAAGCCGAACGTTACCTTTGAGTATTTAACCCTTTTGTCAATTCTATCCTGTGCTTTAAATGGTTTAGCGAACCATCCCATCTCTTTAACTTTATATGTTTTACCTTTTTAAATCTTTTAATCTTCGGATTAGCCCGAGCCCCCACGACCCTTTCCATTCTCTGTTTATGTCAATAATTTCCGTTTTGTGTATTGTTGATAGTTATTATTAATAAAACTCTATTTTATTAATGATAGCAATATTATTATCCTTGAGCTCAGTTCCACTTCTTGAGCATATCGAAGATACATAATATCGGCCCGCCAGACATCCACGCACTCTAAAGATAATTAAAGAAGTTCCCGCAACGAATAGTTATATATGGTATATCGTCGAGAGTCCATTCTACGACAGTTAAGGAATGGGTCTGGTGGGGTCTGAAAGTGGAAAAGTGTCGGAAGAATGGAATAATGCTGTGATACTATCAGTGCATAAGGGAAAAGAGGGGGAAATGACCAATGCAAAAATTAAAAGGGGATCTTTTTTCCCTTGAACTTAAAGCACAATAGCAACGAGGGCCCAAAGTTTATAAG
The DNA here is from genome assembly GCA_963969495.1 of Ceratothoa steindachneri. Taxonomy (NCBI): domain Eukaryota; kingdom Metazoa; phylum Arthropoda; class Malacostraca; order Isopoda; family Cymothoidae; genus Ceratothoa; species Ceratothoa steindachneri. The sequence continues at coordinate 86,062,209 of OZ018325.1, read as the reverse complement.
AAGACATTATCTGCAAAGAAAGTGAAGATACGGAAAGTATAAATGAGTGGAAGATATAATAGCCGCAGATCTTCTTGCAGGCAGTGGGGTCATGAGGGCAAGCTGCGGGTGTTGGGGCACACAAACCTCCGATGTCAGCCGCAGCAAGGTTATCAATGCTACATATGACACCCCGTTTCTGGTGCGTAAAAGGATAGATAAGTTAAAAAAGAGGGGAAGTAGGAGAAAAGGGGAGCGACAATGCAGGCATATTACCCCCCTCCCACCCGGAACGAAGAAGGAAGGATGACCCAGCCTTCTGCCCTCCAGCGATGAATGGACGAAAGCTTGTCGGCTGCTGGCCAAGAAAATAGGTGAAAAGAGGATTGTGAGGAATGTCGAAAAAAGGGGGTCAAATCAAGTTTAAGAATACGGGTACGGGGGCATTGGAGACTGGAGGGCCTGCCGCTTCTCTGCTTCTACCGATCACTTTGGAGATTAAGGTGTCCCTCCATCTACCAGTTCTATAATACACACTCTCCTCCGTACCAACACTCGAGGGGAAATCCCGAGTAAGCGTGTAAGCAGGATAGCTGAGGGAAGGGTGGAACAAGGTCGGTTTAGAGTTGGCCGCTCGCGTGTGGATCGGGGTTCAGGTGAAAGATGGCAGGAGTGAAACGCTTGAGATAAACGGTGGTGCAATGCAAGGGGTATGGTATGTCACTACCGCGGCTGTCAAATATCATTATGGGTGGAGTGCTGAGAGAAGCATGAATGCGAATGAGGAAAGAAGGGTGTAATATTGGCGAGGAATGGCGAGCGATAGGTGCTGCCTATCTTGGTGTAAATTGATGGACGCGGTGTTAGTTGACGAATAAGAAGATTGGGTAACAGGGTGTGTGTGTGTGTGTGTGTGTGTGTGTGTGTGTGTGTGTGTGTAAAGAAGAGGCTAAAAGTAATGCAAGAGCAAGGCGATTGCGTCTGGTGTGGTAAGGGCGGGTTGGATTGTGTGATGTTAGAATTCGCGTTGAGCAAATGCGATTTTTAAAGTATCTAGGGTGTAATGGTAGTGGTGCGGGTGAGACAACCCCGATGACCAGATTTTGAAGAGTGAGAGTATGGAAGGAAAACTCTCAAATGAGAGCACTGCAAATGGGCAAGGAGGGAGGGATGTTGGCTGAGAAGAATAGGTAGAATAAGGAAGGAATGGGTGAGGAATATGTAGCGTAAGGAATGATGTGAGGTTGTTTCGATGAGGTGACGCACATACCCGTGTGAGGGAGCTGACCCTGCCCTATGACTTATAGCCAAAGCGAATCAAAGGTGGCAACATATGAGTATTACATTGGCAGGGTTGTGGTTGTGGTGGGCATATGGAGTAAGCGAATATGGGGACTTAAGGGTGATTAATGCGACCCACACTTCAACAGAGTAGCCCTTCCCCCCCTCAACCACCACCTGATAACAAACCCTCAACCACCACCTGATAACAAACCCTCTACCACCCAAACACAAGAAAGAAGCCCCCAGCACACTACTTCTAACCCCTCTACTATAACCTTCCTCCCCCACTACCAAAACCTAACTTAATTAAAACACATCCAAACTACCTTAACCCAAAGATACTTGAACACACTACCACCAAACATCATCTGTACGAGCGCCCCCTTTGATAAACCAATCAGAGAAAAATCACTGCATAGAACACACAGAGTAATCCTGTTTCAACTCAAGTCAGCCACTCCACTATACCCAATAATACACACATAATCAATCTTGCCCCGACCAGATGCAATCAAAGACGAAACAACATCTAGCACCTACTCTTAGACTGCCAAAACATCACTACGCACAATATCTCCTCTCTTAGGGGCATGCGGACCCACCCAGAGCCTGGTGGTGTTACAGAGGCCTGCAGGGGAGGGGGGGGGAGTAACCAGGTAATGCGTGCGGGCAGATAAGTGGACGCGGAAACCTCTGCACCGATACGATAGGAAATTAAGGCATTCGGGATCTTTTCAACCTGCGTCTCTCAACAGGGGGAAAAAATAGCAACGACGGGCGGGAAAAAAGCATTTTTTAAAACTAATGGGGGTAAACCAACGATGGCATCGTCAAAATTTATGTTTGGTAAATAAGATAATGAATACGGGGAAGGGTATTTGGATAGACTACACATAACTCGAGTGTCCGAAAGAGAGGAGATTACGTAGAGCGCTTAAAACTGGCAGGGCTCGCAACTCTCCCCGACTCGCCCGCCTGCCGGGGCTCCTCGATCTATAAATTATTTCAGACAAGTCTGTCCATTTGGGAAGGGATGGGGGGGAGGCAGGCAAGACGAGCGCCCTCTCTCCTACTGGAAGAAGAAAAAAGGCAAAAGAGAGACGAACAAAATGTTGTGTGTGTGAGTGGGGGAAGGGGGGAAGGTAACACAATCTATTTTTAGGTTCCTTTCTCTCCCATTCAGCCATCGCAAATCATGTATCTGTCGAAACTCAGTTTTACTTGAGTTATTTTGATCTAATTCCCGATATGCGCCACACACACACTGGCGGGCGCGGACTCACAAACACACGGGCGAGTGCGCGCACACACACCACCCGTCGGAGAAACGAGATGGCCCTGAATGTCGGATTTGAGTCTCATGCCAAACACACTCCGCCAGCAACCACGTTGCAGCTGACACTAGGCAACTGAGGCCCTTCCCACCACCAACCCCCACTCGCGAATCTCTGGCTATACATCTTGCACATATTTTTCACTTCCTCTACCTTCACCGCTTTCTTTACATCGCTCTTCTTGCAAACTTTCTGCGGGAGATGCTCTCGTTGGTCGTTCGCTTTAAATTAAAAGACAAACCAACTTGCCCCTCGGGTCTGAATTAAATACGGAAAATTCTGTCCAGATTAAACAGTGAAAAGGATTTAAATGGACGATAAGTTCGTGGCACTTAAGAAAATGCGAAAACCAACGAGGAAGAGGAAAAAAACCGAGGAAACGAAAACCAACGAGTGAAACAAAGAAGTGAAAATTGAATATAAGCCAAGACTACCTCGTCTGTTATACTATGGGCAATTCTACCGACGGATTGAAGACTTCATTGAATCAACAACGCTAACTTGCTACACATCTCTTACCCGATAAAGGAGGCAAAGAAAATGGAGAGCCAGCCCGAAAAACGTGGAGATTTTTCTTAACTTTTCCTACGGGGATTTTTGAGGAGATTTTTACAAGCTGCTCCTAGGCGACTTTATGTCGGCCTACCCCTCCCCCCCTCTCCTCGACGGAGAAACGAAGCAGAAATAACCTGGACTTTCTGTCATCTTGCCTCGACCCAACTATGATGTTCTTTGTGATAGACATAATTGGGGGCGCCAAGGAAAGCTAGTTTGAGGAGTAGCCCATAGTGGAACTCGACGTCAGAGACACCCGGACCAGGGGCAAAACTGAAACTTCCGGGAAAGGATGTGGGGGCCCGCGCCTACCCGTCCATCCTGGGAGACCAGCCAGGACCATAGAGGGAAGCAACACTGTCCCTATGTATGCCGGCTGCAGTTCTGATACCCAAACCCACGAGGGGCAGCACGCCCGGTTAGCGATGGTTGATTAAGCGCTAACCAACAGAAAGTCCGCCATACAATCACACCTCGTGAGCCCCCCCGTCCCTGGGTTCACCCATCAACATTCATCCACCCCATTTGGCAGTTTACTTTCATGGATGCTGAGTTGCGAAGAAGAGGGAGTCACTCCAAACGAGCATAAAGTTACCACAACAAACAATTAAAGAGCATACGAAGAATATAGCCCAAAGGGGCCACTCTCTCGAAGAGATGTCCCAGGATAGCACGACCAGAATCCCCCTGCGTGCAATCGACGGACAACCCAAGCCCAGCAGAGAAAAAGTATTCGAGGTTGTTTATGGCAAATTAAGTATTGCCATGGTAAGACTGCTGGAGGTGGTTTCGAGATATGTGCTATATGTGTGAAGGAGGACATTGAGGACGTCACCAAAGAAGAGGCAGTTGAGGTCCTTCGGGGAATTGGTCTGCAACCCGCCGTACTACATCAGATCTTGGCCCACAGGAACGCGGTATGCCGGCGACTCGACCCATGGATCGGGCAACACTCGAAAGAGGAAATCCAGCTTCGACAAACCTGGTCCAAGGTAGTCGAAGTGGTCAAGTTTAAGAACAGGAGGGATAACAGTGACTACACTCACGTTTTTAAAGTAGTCTTTGCAGAGACCACAATGGCTCAAAGGGTAAAAGAATATGGTCTGCTCATGTTTAATGACAAAATAAGTGGAGACCAAATTTAGAAAGGAGAATTTACTCCAGTTCAATTCTGCTTTAGGTGCTACAGAATGAAACAGTACGCGACAAAGGACTGTAAGGAGCAACAAGAAACATGCGTCAAATGCAGCGAAAAGGGCTACCTTTGTAGGACGTGTAAAAACAACTTCGAAAAGTGCTTCAACTGCGGGCAGGGACACAGGTCAAAGGTCATGGCCTGCCCTGTCAAAAAAGAAGTGATCAAAAGAAACGCGTAGAGCCAATACAACTTACGAAAAAGGCCTACCTCAAAATACAGAACGAAAACTCAACCAAGATTCTGACGTGCATTCTTCACGCGCACGTCATGAATCTTACCCGCCCAGGAACGTTCGCTAAAGAGTTAAATCAAATGCTCGCCCAAAACGGTATGGACCAAATGTGGTTCCCGGACACCCCCCCCTCTGGGGATGTCCTACACTTGCAGATGGCCCCAGACCAACAGACAGAGGTACAAGACGGCACCCAAAAAGACAACTCCCAAATTGGAAATAAAACTAAGAAAGAGAAAAAAGCAGTCGAAGTGAAAACTCCTGCCCCTAAACAGAGACAAATAGACAACGAAGAGAAGGGAAATGCTGGGACGGCTACTACTGGTTCCTCGGAGTCCTCAGACTCATCGGACTCAGAAACCCCTCAAACAAAGAAGACCACCAAGGGGAAGAAAGTGAAGAAGAAAAGGTTGCGTGCAAATAACATCAATCTCACAATATACGCATACGAACAGTTTCCCTTTCCCGAAAAGATGGAACCCAGAGAAATATTCCATGGCATTAAAAAACAAAATCTTTAAATGGGAATATGATGCCGAAATCGACACTGAAATATTAGAACAAGCTTTATTCCACCAAAACGTGGTTCTACATCGCAACACTTGCGAGCAAATTTCTAACGCCGAGTTTAGGAAGAAGAGAAACGGGAGAAAGAAAAACATAACCCAGAAACACTAAAAAGAAAATATGGAAAGAGTAAGCAACATAATGAGGATCCTGACACTCAACGTAGACGGATATGTGGGGAAAGCAACGGCATATGGAAACATATCCCGGGTGCTTAATCCCGACATCATTCTTATAATAGAGCACGGCATTGCCACTACATCTGGTCAAATTAAAATACCAGGCTACAGTGGTCATGAAGAATCACTCACAAGAAAAGTTTGATGGTATTGCAATAGCTGTCAAGGTGAACATATCCTTTAAACATCTACTAGAACTGGACGAATCCTTTGTGGCGGTCGAACTCCATACATTGATAGGAAACCTCGTGATAGCAGCAGCCTATCAACCCCCTCGTCGAGCATATCTCCCAATAAATAACTTCTACACACTGTTTGGGCACCACAGAATGGCAATCTTAGGGGGCGACCTCAATGCCAGATGCCGTGCGGCGGGCTATGGTAGAACCAACGAAAGAGGCCGAAACTTGTAATTATGGGAGGAAAAAACTTCCAAAGAATAGGGCCCAATTTTCCGACCTATATCACTTCCACATCATCCACCAAACCTGACATAATCTTAGCAAGTGAAGGCTTCCCCTTTAACTACCATAGTGAGCAAGGCCCAACAGTCCCCAGTGATCCCATAGCGATCCTCACCACAATATCACTCGGGCCGATCCAGCTTCCAGTCTATCTCCGCAAAAACTACGCCTCGGCTAACTGGGAACGTTACAAGACGTTACAAGAGACAACTCAGTAATACGCCCCAGCTAACCTAAGCGACGCAACCTTGGAGGAAATAGACGAAGAACTGGAGAGGATAACTACGTTCCTTCTAGAAGCAGACCGTGAGTGCGTTCCCAAGAGTGGGTACAAAACCCCTCCTCCTCCCAGATGGACAGAGGAGATGAGGGAGATCGCTCGTGTTCAAAGGGAAGTGTACGAAGAGATGAGACGGGAAGGTCCTAAGCAGGAAAGAAGCTCGCTTCCTCGGCGCCTAAGCACCGAGCTAAAAGAAGCTATCAACCTCCAACAAGAGGAAATCTGGACAACCTAATAGCCAAAACGGAAAGCGAGCTGAATCCGGCTAAATTCTGGCGTCAAATCAAGAAACTAAAAGGACTAACCGGAAAAAAACGAAGGTTCGAGTAAAAGAGAACGAAAATTATATAGAAGACCCGGCGGTTCTAGAAGATAGATATAAGAATTATTAGAAAAACGTCTTCAGTATCACCCCAGAAGACAATGAAGAGTTCGACCAGGAATTCGAAGGCCAACTGATCGAAGACTTGAATTAGATTATACACCGCACGCACCCACATCAAGTAAACGAAGGCAGGGAGATGGAGGGCCAAAGCCGTCCGATAACAGCAGAGGAAGTTATGGTCACTGTAAGGTCCTTTGAACAAAGGGCACCAGGCTGGACGGGCATAACCAAAATCAATTTGATAAATGCCCCACAGCAGATCATTCAGGGAATCATAAATATTTATGACGCTTCCCTGATGGTTTTAAGATTGCTAAAATAATCTTCATACCTAAGGGAGGAAAACCCCCTGATCAACTGGTCAATTACAGGCCAATCTCCCTGCTAGAATTCGTTGCGAAAGTCTACGAGCTCCTGGCTAACAGGCTTCAATAACTAGCCGAACGAGGTGTTCAAAACCCTCAGCAGCACGGGTTCCGTAGGAGACCGCTCTCGCCCTCCTAATGGAAACTCTCGCATGCAGCAAAGCTGAGCGAAAATACTTGGACGGTGCTGCGGGATGTAAAGAAGGCCTTTGATAAGGTTTGGCTGAGAGGGGTAAATTTCGAGATCCTCGACTTCTAGCTAAACCCAATCCTGGAAAGGGTCCTTTGTGACTATGTCATGGAGAACCCAAATCGCGATCGAGGGCTACAAAGGACCCGAATTTGAACTCGAGGCGGGAGTTCCACAAGGCAGCTGTCTGAGTCTGTTGCTGTACCTCGTGTACACAATACACCTCCCTGATTCAGGGAGGGGCGATACGATGTTTCTGCAGTTCGCAGATGACATCACACAAATCGTTCCAAGTCCATCAGGAACGCTGGAGTTCAAGCAAGGGCGACAGCTGCAGAGATTGACATCAACCGCTATGAAAAAAGGTGGAAAATCAAGACTAACCGCAAGAAATTCCAGATAATTCCGATGAGCCGCCTGAAAATAGACGACATCCTCGTTGAGGATGAAATTTTTTTGTACTCTTAACGAAGGAAAAGTCATGGGCTTACAACTGACCAAATCAGGATATAAGGCCCACATAAACAACAGTCTCCCTAGCCAAAAGAGAGGTGAATAAACTTTACAGATTCCGAAGCCTCAATGTGCCAAACAAAAAGAAACTCTACACTGCCTTGGTACGTTCGGTCCTGGTGTACCCAGCAGTGGTCACGCCCATGGCGGCACAAGAAAGATCGATCGTATTAGGCAGACAGTCCTACATGAAAGAGTGGGACTCGAGCCAATTAATATGGAGATCCAGAGGCTAGGGACAAAGACATGGGATAAGGTTGAGGAAAAAATACTCTCAAATATCAACAATAATGTTGAAATACCTAAACGCAGACAACACAAAGTAGAAAGAACGGTACTGTTCCCCAGCAGAAGAAACTGTGCGAGAGAAGAAATAAGACCGATATATATATTTATATCTAAGAATGTAAACCCCTACAATAATTTAATAAAAGAGATGGCAAAAATAAACAAGAGGCAAACTGCCCAAGTGATTATGACACAAAAATGAAATAAAATAAACAAACAACAAAAGTTAATAATCATTAATAAAAAGAGGCGAAGTGCCCAAGTTAAATTATAAATAATATAGAAATTAACAACAAAAGTTAAAAGCATAGATATAAAAGGCGAAGTGTCCAAATATAATTTTAAATTAAAATAAGTAAGATCAAAACAGCAAACATAAGAAACTTTAGTGAATAATAAAAACAATAAAGAACAAAGATAAAAAGAGGCAAGTGCCCAAATTAATATTTAAACTAACTTAAGATAAAGAATAAAGGATAAAGGAATAGAAAAAAAAACTTAAATAAAAGAGGCGAAAGGCCCAATGCTAAAATGACAAACAAAAACATAAATTACGAAGAGACAACCTTCCAGTTTGCAAAATATGACTTGAAAGGCTTGAAAGCCACGACGGACGAACCAACTTAAGAGTTAGTAAAATATTTAAACATAAGGAAGAACATGATCGAACACCAGGGAAAAACTAGTAAGCATTTTCACACCTATGAAAACCTACCACAAATTTCATCACTTTCATTAACTTGAACTTAGCAATTCTACCCAGACGCCGCAGGTCACCATCCTTAAGCACCCGTGGATGGCCATTGCGCTGTTTGCGTTTGGGCGGTAATGCCTCACATAAGGTATTCATGGTAGACACGAGGCACTATGTCGAGGGATAGTGAATACCTTCAGAGCTTCAGAAATGGAATGTCTCCGTCGTCTTGTACTCACTCTCATACGCATTCGAGCTCTGCTAATTCACTTTGCCTTGCCGTGGGCAGTTGGGACGTTTACATGTAACCAGTGAAGAAAATAGGCCAGCATTAGTCAAAATAAGTAGAGTGTTCCTTCAAGACTAAGCGCGATATCATATCGCAAACGATAACCATACAAAAACTTTACAAGTTCGATTGGGAACTCATGAGTCATCTTCCATACTCACACGAGTTAGCCACACCATATTTTAATAATTTAGCGAATCACCTAAAGCGAATGAAGATGTCAGCAACAAAGAGGTCGAAACAAACTTAAATAACATTTTAAAATCAAACAATTTTTACAAACATGGCATTGAAAAGTTAGTAAAAGATGGAGACTAGAATTAGAAACTGGTGAAAAGTATATTACTTATTAAAATAATAAGTAAATACTTACTTAGTGAGAAAAATCCGAGCAGCGGTGAAGATCGAACCAAGCACAGTGAAGCAGAGAGTGGTCTAAGGCGTTGCTTTAACTGATTCTACTTCTTTGGTTGGTTGTTGAGTGTTTGTACAATTTCACTCGATGGAAGGTTGGCTGGGAACCAGAGGTCCCTGCTCGTTCCTTTCTTTCTGAGAAGCCATTCAATTATGTGGCGAAGTTTCCTGGGTGAGTAACGTTGGCGAGGTGAGTATGCATCAACATTGCCTCCTCCTTCATGCTCTGGCTGTTAGCCATTGGTTGTTGGATGACCGCGGAGTTAGGTTGCTCAATTTTCTTGGCCGTAATCCCAGAGTCGCCTTTTCCCCCTATTTTAATGACTTGCTTATTCTTGGGGCAGCCCGTGGCTAGGGGCCACGGTAGCTCCTGCACATATTTTGCTCTTTGTGGCATTCGACTCTGGGGTGGTGAGGGTCGCCGCATTCGGAGCAGTGCTTTTGGACTGCTGAGCATTCTCGATTCTCCTGCGCCTCAATTTGGAAGCATTTCATTCATTAGGGGAATGCAGCCTTCTTTTTCCAATTGGTCGAAGTCACCCTTAGATTTAAAGCAAGGAGACCAGATTCCAGGGCTTTCCGAGCCCCAAATGACCTTGAGTCTCCTCGATGGTTTTCCGAACTTTATTACAGATTGCACTTTGGCCCATTCATGTTAGTGTCGAGTTCTTCAATGATGTCTTCAGCTGTCTGTTCCACAATCATGGAGTCCAGTTGCCTACAAAAACAGCTCTTTAGGGCATGATTTCCGGTAGTACTACTGGCTCGAAGTTTAGCTCTTTCAGGTGTGCGGTCGCCTTCTCTATTAACAGGTTGTCACGATCCTGGTCCAAGTCGCACATTGCTACGAATCCTTTGAGGGATTCGAACAGCCTTAAGAAGGCAACGTTTAGTTTTTCGTCGACTGGTTCGGTGCATCATTAGAGTATCCTCAGGGAGGGGGGGAGGCGTCTCCACCTTCCTCTCTCCATATTGACTTATAAAATTCTCTTTTGGTCACCTCTTCCTTAACAGTAGAGGGTGGCTGTTTAGGCCCACATAAATTTAAAGCCAGGCCAACAAGCAACAAACTCTCTAAGGTTCCCCGTGAGGATGTAAATGGAGGTAAGTTGGGTGCAAAATCAGTGATATTTAGCCTGGTCGCGAGCTCAGAAGTAATGCGTGAGTCGCCGATGAAAACCAGTGAATCAATCCGATAAACCATCGGCGATAAACGACTAATCCTATTAGATTGACAAAAGTTGGGATATTCACACCGAGATGAAAACATAAAACGAGTTTTGACAGATCAGCGAACGGTATGTTATTCTATCAAATCAACTGTTATTCGGAGCAAAGGCGTTTAGTCGTCATGTCTAGGTTGTGTCAAAGGAGGAAAGGTGAAAGCCAAGTTCTGAGAGCGTCTCCTGCCGGACAATAACTATCGGTGTGTGGGGATTTCTTTTCATACGGTTAGAAGAGAGCGCCCAACAAGGGTAAAAGTTCCGCTACCCAAAGGAGCCCCATGGGATTGGCCCCTCTCGAGAACAGAGGGGTTCCCCACGCGTCATCGGGGGGGGGGGGGGGAGCCAACACACAAGACCCGCAGTTATGGAATTTCCTATACGGAGTGCTCAAAATCCTCATCATGAGGCTTATAGACACTTCGAACGGATATGCCGTTGTCACTAGATGGAGGACGTGGAGCAGCTCGTCTCTGAAAAGGCCAACAAGGAACTTCAGAAGATTGAGCTTGAAGCGTCAATAACACAAGATATCGTCGTTCGCCGAACTCTTATCCTCAGACGGCTCGACCCTTTCTTCCATAGGTGGGTGCGATAACGAAAAAAATTATCACGATAACCGATAAATTGATAACGATAACCGATAAATCCAAAATTATAATACAATATCGATTATTGACTATATATAGCGTTATTTTATAATAAGATAGTAAGAATACTTGAATACTGTTTCTTAGTTTCTTACCTGGTGAGGCTCTCCATCTCCTCATAGGTTTTGAGGATCCTCTTCCCAGCTCGGACCTATCTATTTCTGCCTCCGAGGCACGCGCGGGTCGCCCCTGTGCTAAAGTGGAACCAAAAACTGAAATTATCGATTATCGCTAGTTTGGAACCAAAAGTATCGGCGATACCCATGGATCGATAACGCGCAATAAAATATCGGATAACCGATAACCCGATATCGTTATCGCAATAACGCCCACTTATGCTTTCTTCACAAATAATTCCTGCGCCCACTACTCCCCTTCCTCCGAAAAGAAATCGAGAGGAAGAGCTGACGAGGCAGCCGAAGTGGGCGAGAATGACCAAAGTCGCGAAGTTCGGAAAGGGCAACGGTATAGTCAAGCTCGTCTTCGAGAGCATTATGATGGCGGACAGGGCCAAGGAGGGCCTCTTAGGCTTTTACATTCGCGTGGCCCCGGAGCATATTGAGCAGAATACATTTACGTGGACTGCTGCTTCAAAGGCTACGCCATCGAGAAGCACCTGACGCGAGAGTGCAAATAAACCGAAGTCACATACTCTAACTGCGCCCATTCCGGTCACGGATGGAAGCAATATGTAGCCGAAAAGTCCAAATGCATCAACTGCGGAGGGGACCATAGGACCCTAGCCATGAAGTGTCCCATCCGCAAAGAAGCGATCCGGCGAAGAGGAAACAGGCAAAACTGGAGGTAGACGAGGCCTACATCGCAGCAACAATAGAAATGGAGTATACCTCACTCACGGTGGCGGCAGCCAAACAACACCCCGTCGATCATACACCCTGGTCCACTCAGTGATGGAAATGTTTAACAAAAACAACCCTACGATTTTACTAGGGGACCTGAATGCTCGATTACACGATTCAGGTTACAAACGAAGAACAACGCCGGTCGCAACCTGGAACTTTTAATGGAAGAAATATACTCCAAAGAGTCTGCCCCGACTTATATAACCGGAAGAGCATCTACTCGGCCGGACATAGTAATGACAACCCCCAAATTTCCATATAACATTTATTTGGAACCAGTCCCCATCTCTTTTAGTGACCACATAGGAATCATGGTAACCATAAACCAGAACCCAATTATGGTTCCCATAAACACTAGAAAATCCTACAAGAAGGCGGACTGGACAAAATACGTAACTATGCTAGAAGAATACTCCCAACCGGACATAGACGGGAAGAACCGGGAAGAGTTTGACTTAATAACAGATAATATGATCAACAGTATTATTAAAGCCGACGAACAGACAATCCAAAAGACAAAATACAAGACCTTACAGCACCTAAAGTGGACTAAGGAGATGGAGAGGAAAGGAAAAAATTAAAGAGAAATATCAAGAAATTAGAGACAATGGAACAAATCGGCAGAGAAATAAAGAATTAAAGCAAATGGAAAGAGAGATGATTTTTTTAATAGAAAAACAGCAAGATAAAATGTGAAAAGAACTAGTAAAGAAAGCCGAAACAATAGATAATCCAAAGGATGCATGGAGATTAATATAATTAAAGAAAGACCTCCTCGGAAACCAATCAAAATGACCAACAATAACAACAATGAGTATCTAGAAAGCAACGAAGAGATCGAGGAGAAATTTCGGGAACACTGGAGAAAAATTTACACAATAAAAGAGGCAGACAACGAAAAATTCAATAGAGAAACGGAAAGAAGAGTCGCAGAGTTCATACAAACAAACATGAAACAGAGTGACACCGATAGTACACGTGGATAATAGTACAGAAGAACAACAGGGACCTGGAGCGGCGATAACGATTGAGGAAGTTAAAAGTGATATAAACGCCTTCAAATAAAAAGCAACCGTGACGACAACAGGCCTAACAAAACAAAATTACGAGAGGGCGCCCGAAAACATAGTCAGGTGTATTACCGAACTTTTCAATGCCTATTTAAACATAGGAGCCTTCCCTGAGAGGTTTAGAGTAGCGAAGATGCTCTTCTTGCCCAAACCTGGTCTCGAGCTACAGACCAATCTCGCTGCTAAACTTCCTGGGAAAAGTCTTTGAAAAGGTTCTAAACAGAAGACTGGACGCTATCCTTTAAAAATCAGGAAAATACAACAAACAACAATATGGCTTTAGAAAAGAACGAGATACAACCATGGCATTAGCAATTATCACAAGTATCTGCCGAAAAGGGTTACGTGGAGGTGGTCCTTCGTGATGTCGAGAAGGCCTTTCACAAGGTCTGGGTCGAGGGATTAAGATTCGAACTCTTTCGACTCAATCACGGCATCAGAATGGAGAGGCTGATTACATATGAATATGAAGGAATTTATTAGCATTGAAGGCCAAGAAGGGCCCACTTTCCATCTTCAGACCGGGGTCCCGCAAGGGGGGTGTCTGAGCCCCACCCTATACTCCATCTTCACGGCAGATCTTCCGTCTCCATTATCACCGGACTGTAGGAATATACAGTATGCGGATGATATCAGCCAGGTAATCTCATGACGATCCACAAAAGGCCAGATGGCAAGCAAGGACTGACGAACGGGAGATCAGAAATATAAATGAATTTGAAAAGAAATGGAAGATTAAAACAAATGCGACTAAATTCAAAATAATACCAATTCTCAGATGAAAAACGAACAGGATAAATATAGAATACGAATATTCTACTGAAGGAAGTGCGCTGGGCCTGCATACAGGCAAAAGAGGCTATCACAACCATATTAAAACCAAGATAGCAAAGGCAAACACGAGCCTAAGACCGATTCATTCCCTGAGGCACATGAATTTACAAAGAAAAAGTACTTTATACAAGGCCTTCATAGAATCAGTCTTAGTATACCCACCAATTCCGTTACATTCAACATCAACATCCTGCAAAAAGAAATTACAAAGAATTCAAAACAAGGCGGAATACTTAATCACGAACACAAGAAGAATAGAAAGGAGAAGAATTCAGGAAATAATAGAAAGGGCCAATATTGACCCAATCAATATAAAATCCTAGAAAAACGGGCCAGAAATATTTGGTCGAAAATAGAGAATAAACAAGGAATCAAGTTCCTAAATCATTCTCGAGCAGCAGCCAACGCCTGCTACAAGAACCCAAATCTTAACGTAAAACAAAGATGATAACGAAACGGACATAAAATTCAAGCCAAACTAATAATATGAAAATAAAAACCCACAGTAAGACAAAATAAATTAGAAGACACGTTACCTGAAAAGGTACATAAATGATAAACCATAAACTAGATAAAAAGAAACCAACATAATGACAAAATAAATTAGAAAAAACGTTACCTGAAAAGGTACATAAATAACAAACCATAAACTGGAAAAAAAGAAACCTTTATTAAGACAAAATGAATTAGAAGAAACGTTACCTGAAAAGTTACATGAATGATAAACTAGATAAAAAGAATAATCAAAACAATGAAAGAGAAAAAAACAAAAAATAAACTTAAAAGAATCAAAGGAACACAAATAAAACCAAGATAAAGAGAGCAGCCGGTAACCTGGCAAACCACACTCTACTTCAAATCTACACTTCATCCCCCTCCCCATCAACTCCCTCACACACACACACACATTAAAAAAAACCTTTCATGCTATCCATCTATCACCCCTTCTTCTATCACATATGAGGACAACGCTACTCAACAGTCATCTCACCAGCAAAGAAGGTACGGACGGCCATGGGCAAGTGGACTAAAAACGTGAATTTTATTCACATTTTCCCTACAGATTTGAAAGAAAATTCAATACCCGCCTCTGACAGTAGGCCTAAGCCCCCCCCCCCCGCAACCCCCTCAATGGGGTAGCAGAGTTGAAATGAACTGGACTACCACTCATTTAGCTTCGTTCCAACTATGCCGTTCTATGTGGATGACATGATTTTAGGCGCCGGGGAAAACGGGTGTGAGGATGAGCCCATTGTGGAACTAGGCGTCAGAAACACCCGGACAAGGGGTAGAATTGAAACCTCCGGGGAGGGAGGTCCTCCCTTTCTACACTGGGAGACCAACCAGAACCATAGAGGGAAGTAGCACCCGTCTCTATGTAAGCAAGGCCCCCCCCCCGGTTAGCGATGGTTGATTCCATGCCAACCAACAAAAAGTCCGCCACACATTCTACTTCGAGGCCCCCCCCCCCTCCCGGTTCACACTATCATTACCCATCCCATAGGGTAGTTCTTGTTCATAGAAGCTCTGCTATTCATTCATTGATAAACAACGAGCCATTACCAGAGTGGAGCACATAAATTCCAAGGAGCATTTTAAAGACCATACAGCCCCAGGGCCAACCCTCGCAAGCAGATGGCGCAGAATGGGACAGTAAGGATCGTCCTGCGAACCATCAGTGGGCAAAATAGGCCATCCAGGGATTAGTTGTTCGAGGTCGTCTAAGGAAGGCTGAGAATCGCCATGATGAGGCTGCTGGACGTCGCAACAGGTTATGTCGCAATATGTTTCCGGAAGAGAAAAGGATGTGGAGGATATCACGAAGGAAGAGGCAGTGGAGACACTACGGGAGATGGGCCTACAAACTGCCACCCCTCCACAGATTCTGATCCAGGGGAGCGTGGTCTTCAGGAGGTTAGATCCATGGATTGGCGGTCACACGAAAGAAATTCGAGAGAGGATAATGAAGAACCACTCGTGGGATACGGTGTCAAAAGAAATAAAATTTAGAAATCAGCCACAAGTAGGGGATTGGGGATAAAAGAGGGGATATTTCACGACCTGTTATGCTTGTATGCATTTTTTCTTATATTTTCTATCCAGTGTCAGTTGAAAAAGGGTGTGAGATACACCGAAACTGTTCTGAATTAAATTGTCTTCGGAGAATGTGGTTTAATTCCTCATATATATATATATATATATATATATATATATATATATATATATATATATATATATATATATATATATATACATATATATATATATACATATATATATATATATATATATATATATATATATATATATATATATATATATATATATATATATATATATATATATATATATATATATATTAAAAAGTAAAAGTATATATAACAAGGAAACAAATGATCGTCATGCCATCAACTCAGCCACCAATGGTCTACACTGGTGGCTCTGAAGGCAAGATGGAGAATAAAAATAAAATAAAATAAAAATTTAAAGAAGAAAACGTGTGATGCCCTCTTCACAGAGCCATTTTCACACATATTAAATCTTTAACTAATTACTCACTTTTTTCATCAAGATCAAGGACCCGCAATAGGGTTGAAAGACGTCTTGGCTAATAAACATATGCCACTTACCAGACTTTTCTCTATCCTCACACTTTCTGAGAAGAGTTTTTGATGTATAAAGTAAAAAAAAATGAAGATTAAAACCAATTGCAGCTAAAAAGAAACTTCATTCTTCTTCACATTAAAAAATAAACAACTGACTCGGAATTTCCATCAACACATCTACATAACGCAGCTGAATTATATAGTATAGCACTGACACCGAGGTCGCGAATACGCTAAGTTCCATAACACGGCGGAATGCCACTACGTCGCACGTGTTGTTTTTTTTCGCACATTAAATTTTGTCCTTGAAAATGGGAGTATCCCAAAATAAGAATGCTGAATATTCCGGTGATGAGAGCTTCCCTACCCCAATCCAGGAAGAGGTAAAAAAACAACAAAAAAAAACACACCAACCATGGCGATTCCAGTCCCCAGACGTGTGAAACGATCAAAATATAGCCCACGTGTCTGTCTCGTGCTCTCGGGGCATCAAGGGAGGTGCTTGACGGGGGCAAGGCTGTCCGATGCCCTCCGTAAGTGGGCCACAGACTCAAAGACCCACTTTGCCACACCCAAGACCAAACTGTGTTGAATATATACTGGCGAGGCGGACGTCATAAACAAACACATTGCCCCACACTCATATTTATAATTTTAAAGCTTTCTTGGCAACCATCTACGACTCTCTCTCTCTCTATTATCTCTTATTTTTCTCTGTCTTTGTCTCTTTCTCTCATTCTTTCTCTCTCTCCCCTCTCGATCGGATATTCGAGAGAAAAGTGACATATAAGAGGAGGAAATTTAGATTGATTGCAAACATTTCCACCTAAATCAAAAGAGAAGTGGGAGAAGTACAAAAGGCCAACCTAAAACTGTGAGGGCAAACTAAAGATAAACTCACGGAGGCCTTTTTTTGTATTTCTTTTTGTAAATTTATGGTAATATTCTATCGACTGCCAGCAGGAGCATAGTCGTCGAAATTACAAATGATCAGACTAAAAAAAAGAAAAACCCCAAAACCCAAAGGAAAAGGTGCCGTTCCCTCTGGGGCAGAAACATGCATCAAAACTCTCCAAAAGCTATATAGAATAAAGGAGGCCCGGCTCCTCGAAAAGCTCGACTAGTCAATTGTCGGGAGAGCACGAACTATTCATGATACCGAGGGCAAGTGGTAGCGATCGCGCTTGGCAGGGTGCCGGGACAGGTAACGTACTTAATAACAATGCTCCAGTTTAAAGAATGTACCGTAGAGTCTTTGGGACAACGCGGTCGTCGCAGGAAGACGTAAAGAAACGCTCCATCAAATATAAGTGCATCTGGCGACTGGGCATAAGCTGGAAGCGAAAGAAAACGACCTGAAGCCGGAAAGGCATTGTTTTGTTTTGCTTTTATCTTGTGACTACCTACTAGGTCATAAGTCACCGTAATCATCTAGAACTTAATGATAGACTAGATTAAAAAAGTTGCAAAAGCCACCAAAAACAAATAAAAAACAAGACAAGAAAAAAAACAAGAAGGAAGCACGCTCCGGCGTCGGGGGTAAGGCCACCCGCTCCCGGAGCAGGATCCTGCAACTAACACCAAAGAGAGCCAAATAAACTGGAGAGGGCTAGCCTCCTCCAAAAATTCATAGTGCACAAGTATGTGGGCACCAACTCGTCCCAAGCACGATGGACAAGCGGTAGTGACTCCGATCATCTCCCGGTATTGGGACATATAACTTGCGCGAAGATCATCCAGACTGGGACATGAACAAGAATGTGCCGAGCAATTTGGGGGACAACGTAGTCGTCGGGGTAAGGTGGAGACGCGCTCAATCAAATGGCGGTGCGTCGCGCGAGTGTACCCAATTCGAGGACGACAAAAAGCGATCTGAAGCAGTCTCGGCATTCGGGGGTAGCTCCATGGGAAGTCCTGGCGCAATGGCACGAAGATTTTGCCTTCCTTTGGCCGCCTCCCATCTTCTTTGCCAACCAGCACGGAGTACTGCCCTGATATATGCCATGTAGTCGGTGTGAGGAAGAGTCAAACACTGGTCTGGTCGCCCAGTCATGAGGACTATTTGGTGCGCTCATTTCACACAATTCCCACATGTCCAGGACCCAGCAGAAGATAATCTTGACATACTCCTGGCTCGCAGCAACCCTGGCGTGACCGATACCGCAAATCAGGGAGTGTATTTTTTATTTTTTTTTTAATTAAGGGGCTATCTGGCGACTGCCGACTAAGGCATAAGTTGCCGTAAACAAACAGCCTAATTTAGGCTACTTTAAAAAATTAAACAGAAAACAATAAAAAGGAATAACAATAACAAAGCAATAACAAAACAATTACAAAAACAACAACAATTAAATCGCGTTAAATAAAAGGGAGAAGGCCGGCCTCCCCCAAAAAGTCAATAAGTCCACCAGTCAAAGTACACGCACTCATCCCGAGAACAAGGGACAGGCGGTAGCGACCCCGCCCATCCCGGTACCGGGACAGGTGTCGTGCGCGAAGATCACCCAGACTGGGACATTCGACAAGAATGTGCCGAACAGTCTGGGGGACGACGCAGTCGTTGCAATAGGGCGCAGGCGAGCGCTCCATCAGATAGCGATGCGTCACACGAGTGTGTCCGATTCGGAGACGACAGAAAGCAACCTGAAGCCGCCGCGGCATTGGGGGATAGGTCCATGGGAACAGTCGCGGCGCAATGGCAGGCAACTTTAAGTTCCCTTCGACCGTCTCCCATCTTCTTTGCCAAGCAGTCCGAAGAGCTGCCCGTATTCCTGCCATGTAGTCGGTGTGAGGAAGAGCGAAACGCTGGTCCGGTCGCAGAGTCCTCGCGGACTCTTTGGCGCCCTCATCGGCGCGCTCATTCCCCGCAATTCCTACATGTCCAGGAACCCAGCAGAAGATAATCTCGACATCTGCCCGGCTCGCCAAAACCGTGGCGTCACGGATATCGCGAACCAGGGGATGCGGAGATTCCAATGCCCCGAGAGCACTCAGTGCGCTTTGTGAGTCGCTATAGATCACAATCCGGTCAGGGAGTGTAAATATGCCAATGCCTCGAGAGCACTAAGGGCGATTTTGGAGTCGCTAGAGATCATTATCTGGTCTTCGAATCGGAAAAGACCTGTTAACTCACGTACCGAGCGGTATATTGTAAACATCTCGGCCGTGAACACCGACGCAGCGCCCGGTAGAGCTGACCCCCTCCTGGGACTTAGAGCCATTCGTGTGCACAGGGGAGGATCAAGTGTGCGCACGAAATGTAGTCCAATAAGGTTGAATGCAATAATCTCGGCGATGTGGAAGCTTTGAGAGTAGAGAAGTAGCCACAAATAGTCAAATTTGCTTCCTTCTTCGGTGGCATCTGGACAGAACCAGAGGCGAACAGTCGCGGCGCAATGGCCCGCAACTGTAAATTCTAGTCGGCAGTCTCCCATCATCTTTGGCATGCAGCTGAAGGGAGACCTGATTCCTGAATTGCAGTCAGCGTAGGGAACCATAAAGCGCTGTACCGGTCGCCAAGTCCAAGTCCATACAAACTGTTTGGAGCCCTCAATCCTTACGGCTTACATATCCAGGCACACAGCATAACACAATCTCGACATCCTCCCGGATGGCAGCATCCGGGCGTCACGGATACTGCGAACTAGTGTGTGTGAGACATAAATGCCTTGGGGGCACTCAATGCGTTGTATGAGTCGATAAAAATCACATTCCGGTCTCCAAAACGACCATGGTGTAGTTTCCGTACCGAGCGGTACATTGCAACCAGCTCGGCCGTAAACGCAGATGCATCACATGGAAGAGCCCCACCGCCTTAAAACCAGAGAAAGGAATAAAATCCGACAGTGTCTTCAGATTTGGAGTTGGAGCCATCTGTGTACACTGGTAGGGGCTCCACCCCGACGCGGCGTATGCTCAAATAAGTTCAAACGCAATATTCCCAATACTGTAGAAGCGTGGCGACAAATGTTCGTCTTTTTCAGCGCTAATCTGCTGATTGCCTCCTAAGGGACAAATGTTTAAAGGTTGTACCTTTTCAGATCGACGTCCTAGGCAGAACCAATTTGGCCACTGGCTTGACAGACAAATCGAGCTCTGGAAAAAGTTCTAAACCAAAAAATGTTAGAGTATAATTGGATGGCGTATCGGGTCGGCATAAACAGCGTCGAGATCGACCGCGGATGAACCGTTGGTGAAGGATGGAGACGCTGGACTCGCGCATAATGCAGTATGTACTTTGCAAAGCGAGCGGCAGTTCTACAGCTTAGATAAAGAGGTTCTCTGGAGGAAATGTGCGAAATGAGAATGTGTAAAAGTCGCTTCTATTGTCAAGCTTCGAACTAACAAATGAACGATATAATAAAAAAGATAACCCTGAACAATACGGAAGGAAAAATGGCCATGGCACGGCTACCAGACACCCTAAGGCTGAGAATACGAGTCTCCCAGCTGAGGACGTCGGCCTAAAATAAGAGCAAGGAAAAGGCACGAATCCATCGTACATCCAGGAGAACTCCATTTAGGAACAAGTCCAGGTGGGGGATGAAGCCATGGATGGTGACAAAAGTGCCTTAGCTTAGTCGAAAGAAAACCGAAACCCGTGCGCTTCCAAATAGCGAGGGGTGCTATTCAGAGCTTATTGGAGTCGGCACTCCAGGGTAGAAGGCAGCAGGGACGCCCCAAGAGATCGCAAGGTCGTTTACGAAGAGCGTACCAATGCCATTTTTGGCAAAGGGGCCAGTTTAATAGAGAATGTCCCATCAGGAGTCTGTCATGTGTAATCACTCTGCTCCATTTATGCCTCTTCCCTTTTCAAATCTTAATCTAACTGTCGCCATACATTTGTTGTCCCTAAAGAGAGATTGGATCGCGGCGGATTAATCAATGAAGACTATTCCCAACCCCTCCACTACTACCACAGACTTAAACACTACACCCTGACCCACCCACTTTTTTTAGACAAATACACTCGAATACATTTGATATTGCAAATAAAATAATAATACACCCATTCGTCAAGCATGTTAGTCTGTAACCAAATTAATTATAAACGTTTGCCATGAAGACATCAACAAAATCTCTCAAAACCATCTTTGAACTTTACGAGTAAAAAGGAATAAGGCATCAGAAAACAGCCCGAGCGAGGAGGGATGGAAGCTCACGGCCTTGAATCGATAGAATTTCCTCATCTTTGCCTTGAACAGATGAAAAATTGAAAAAAAAAAGAAGACAAATGAGCAATCAATCGATTGATCCAATCACGCCAGGCATCCTGGAAAGGCGCAATGCCACCAGCTTCTAATTGGCTGTTTTTTTTTGTATCAAACGGAAAAGCCGCACAAACCACGGAGCTCCGCCTCTCTCAGAGCTTTACCTCACCTCTGAATATGCCCTTTTTATTTTCCTTTCATCGTCAAAAGGCATAAATTTCCCCCCCAAATAAAATAAACATGAATCAAATTACAATGGGGTATGCCAACACCAAGTAGCCAGAAAATGACAAGGGAAAGGTGCCGAACCCCTATGGCGCGTTATATACAGGTGTTGGACAAAAGCTAATGGTACATAAATCTCCTGAAAATGCACTTCAGACATCTTATATTTGATGTGATAACTCATAGAGATTTGTTTTTACAGATCTGTGAATCAGTATATGTCAAAATGTGTGACCTTTTCTTCGGACTTACAGAGAAGGCGAATTGTCGGAGCGAAAATGGCTGAGGCAAAAAGTATAGAGTTGTTTAATGTTTCGAGAGGAACTAAGGTCATGTTGGCATACTAAAAAGAAGGAAAAACTATCTCTGGAAAGTAACTTAGGACGGAAGGCGAAACTCGATGAGAAAGAGCGTCAGAGCATTTAAACGGTGTCGAGAAATCACAGAACCACAGGTACGCAAGTGAGTGCAGTGCTAAACCAACATCGTGCCAACCGAGTATCAACCAAAAGAATTCGACGAGAGCTCTATGAAACTGGATAGTATGGCAGGGCTCCCATTGTCAAGCCTTTTATTTTCCTCGCCAATATTAAAATGGCCTAAATGATGCAAATACCACGATAAATGAACAATAGACGAGTGGAAGAATCTCAACTTCTATGACGAATCATCATTTATCCTTTCTTCTTGTTCGGGACGAATTTTTATAATGAAGAAGATGCAAAGAAACCTTTGATTCAGATTGTTTGACTCCAACGTGAAATAAGGAGGCAGTTCTATGATGGTTTGCTTGGCTATATCGTAGAATTCTCTTGGTCCTGTGATACCTCCAATTGGTACCTAGCTTACTTCTAAGGAATAGTTTGTCCATTTGGGTTGACCAAATTCCACCAATGATTTTAAAACTTTTCCAATGGTGATGCCATCTTCCAGGACAATAATGCGCCGATTTACAGAGTTAAAATTTGTAACAACTGTCATGAAGTGCAAGCACTCGTGTAGAACACTTGAATTTGCCCACACAATCATCAAATATTAATATAATCGAACATCTCTGGTGTGTTTTAGAGCAGCAAGGACCCGGTTTCTCCCGCCATCAAATGTGAAAGAGCTGGCAAAGGGTTTGCCTGAGGAATGGATTAAAATTCCCATCGCCCAAATCCAAAACGTGTGTGCCTCTATTCCCCGGTTTTTGTGTTTTGTTTTTTTTAAAGAACTCATCTGGCGCCTGTTTACTTGTGCATTAGTCACCGTATTCAACATTGCCTAAAATTAGCATCTTTAAAAAAGGATGCTAAAAAAAAACAAATAAAAAACTATCAATAAAAATAAAACAAAGAAAAAGGTAATCAGAAAGAAGCAAGCTCCGGCGTCGGGGGAAGGTCCGCCTGACCCCGGCGCAGGAACATGCGAACTACTAAAATAAGAAAATACAACAAAATCCCCGAATATTTAAATATAAGGGAGAAGGCCGGCTTCCTCCAAAAAGTTTAAAAGTCCACAGGTGGGTGTGCACGAAACCGTCTCGAGTACAAGGGACAGGCGGTAGCGACCTCGCCCATCCTGGTACCGGGACACCCTCTTCCTGCTCCATTGGACCGGAGAGGGTCTTCCCCCCCACCCGTATGCGGAATCGAAGATCTCGCAAAAATTCAGATATAAACATTGGGAGGCATCCCCTCGCCCCCCTCGTGTGGAGAGTCTCCATGATACCGTATCGTCTTGCGGTATCATAGGCCTGCTCCAGATCGAAAAAGACCGTGGCGTAGTGCTGTCTACAAAGAAAGGCCTCGCAGACTGCATTTTCCAATCGGAGCAGAGCATCCGACGTGGAGTGGAACTTGCGGAAGCCGCACTGTGCAGAAGACAGATGGCTTCCGCCATCCATAAAAAAGGCTAATCTAACATTTACCAATTTCTCCATCAATTTGCAGACGCAAGAGGTTAGAGAGATTGGGCAGAAACCGGCCGGAGTAGAATGATCTCTCCCCGGTTTGCGAAAGGCGAGCACAGTAGCGATTCGCCAGGAATCTGAGAGGAGACCCTCCACCCAGATCCTGTTGAACAAATCTAAGAGAAAGGCCATGCCTCGCTTACCCACGTGTCGAAGCATAGCATACGGGACATCGTCCGGACCATGGGCGGTGTCCGCGCACGAAACGAGAGCGGAGCGCAACTCACTCACAGTAAACCTGTCGTTGAAGGGTTCTCCGCCTCTGGAGGTAAAGTCCAGTCGGCGGCCTTCCGCGACATCACGACGTGGATTGAATGCTGGCGGAGCAGCATCCCGGTTGAGAATGCGGAAAAAGCGGGGTCCGAGATTGCGGTCCCATTCTCCTGGAGAACGGGAGGAGGGTCCTGCGAAAATTTGCCACGAATCCTTTTGACTCAGTTCTACACCTCTGCTAGAGGGTCATCCCGTTAAATGAAGACACGTATGCCCGCTAAGAAGAGCGGCGGGCGTGCAGAGAAATATACCGGAACCTAGCCGTAGCCCGACGAAATTCAGCGACACTGAAATCGTTCGGGCGGCGCTCATAGCGCATGTAGGTATAAGGATTCTGTTTGAAGGCCCTCTCACACCCAGACTAGCATGGTCTCCTGCAGAAAAATAGCTAACGGGGAACGGGACGAGACGAGGCTCCACAGCTCCTCTCAGTTAACCCAGGGTCCGCGGCAATCCCAGTGAAGAAATATGCCCTCCAGGCCTAGCTCATACGAGACGCGGGGACCCTTTTTGAAGGAAGACCCTCACGGTAATGGCCGTACGCTTACCGGAGGCAGAACGCCGGGTGCTGTTGGCCGGACAATGGGCTGAAGGCGCTGTCGCCTTCGAGAAATTATTAGGGGAGGTTGGGCTCGCCATGCGAGTCTTTTCTTCCCTTCGCCTCGAAACCTCAGGCGGGCGTTGCGTCTTCGAGTCGGGGGGGCCCTCTTTTCGAGGACCCACCGTCTCCGAGCCACCCAGCCCACCACTAGGCTTAGGCGAAGGAGCCCAAGCCCCTTTGTTGCAGTCCTCCTTTCGGGGGGCAGCTTTAGAAACCCCGGAAGATGGCCTGGCGACCAACTTCAGGGGGGTTGCCTCCTGAGTCTATCGACTCGGTGGAGACGCTTGGCAGTTTGGCCTTACTGGAAACTGTCACGCTGGCGGAAGGAAGGGAGCCCTGGTTTTAGCTGGGGCTGGGTGTGAACCCTTTGTGCCGCCAGCTTTACCAGGGGAGCGCCCGGGTGTAGTAAAGCCCGCAGAAGGGCTCCGAATGGGCGCGGAAACAACCATGCTCGTTGGCCTGGATGGGCCAGGAGCAGAGGGTGCTTTTCTAACTATTGAGGCATATGACATCCCAGGCAGAGCCGGGCGCGCCAGGACAAGTCTTTAGCCTCGCAGAATGAGAGACGATCCTGGGCCTGAACGGCCAGGATTTCTTTCTCAATGAGATATGCACCACATTGCTTCGAAGAAGCGGGGTGCGGCTCTCCGCAATTGACACACTTGGCCACACATGATTTAGACTTATCGTGTGCGACCTTGGAGCAATTTACACAGACTTCGGGTGACCCCGACTTTGCACGTCTACAAGAACGATTCGTATGGCCGAAGCGGTGACAGTAATAGCACCTCCGCGGCAGTGGCACGAATGCCTTCACGCGGTAGCGGTACCAACCGGCACGCACCGACTCGGGAGCTTGTCACAGTCGAACGTGACGAAGAGTGTAGGGGTGGGTCTCGAGGCGCCTCCCTGTTTTCTCATCACGCGCTCGACCTTTACCGCCCCGTGCTCGGCCAGTGATATCTTCTATGGAGTAGTCCAGGAGTTCCCTCGCATAAACTACTTATTTCGCAAAGTTCATGGTAGAGTGCGGCGTCACACTCACCGGGGTGTCATGAAGTCCGAAGAGCATTTATCTTGGCCGCCTAGGAGGGATCCCTCGCATTCTCCAGAAGACTTTCCCGTCCGAGAAACGGGTCACCTTCGGCTCTTTACCAATCACACTAGCTAAAGCTCTCCTCTGATGGATTATGTTGCCCTTTGCCAATACGGTGCCATCAGTGGAGCGAATAACGAAGATGCGTTTGAAGAGAGCGGGCTCGAAAACGCCGAGTAATCTCTGAATGAAGGGGCCCGATGTAATCGAGGCTCCGCTCTGCGCTCTAGCCCTTTTGATCATAGTCAGGGTCTCCGCACCGGGGGGGGGGGGCAGAGGGACCGTATATGCCGATGTTGGCTTGGTCGCTTACCGAAATGTCAGCAGACCCCGCGGGTGGAGAGGAGCCCCGAGTCTTTTTAGTATTTTGTTTTTTTTTTCTTTTTTGGAGAGGATGGCGGGGAATGAACCTTATTCTCCCCTCCGCTGGCAGGAACCCCCAGGCCAGATGGACCGACCTCAGCAAGGTCCTTCTCCGAGATGGAGAAGGTCTTGGCCGCCGAAGGGCACTAGTCCGAGGAGATCCCTCCCCTCCTTGTACTGCCTTGTAAACACTAGCCGTTTGAGGAGGACCTTGCATAGGAGAGGACTCGAGTTTGGTGCTTGGTGCCGAGCCCGGATTCGCTCCCATGGAAGGCCCTAGCGTCTGAGGCTGTGTTGCCTCAAGGACCATGTCAATCTCATGGGGAAGGGCCTCCAGTCGGCCATCCTCTCCCAGGACATCACAGGTCCCATTGGCAGCGCTGTCACAAGTAGAGTCTGGGGAGGCACAGGTCTTTTGAGGGAAGCGACCGATGGGGCCAGGCTTTCTTCTCTCCCCTAAGGGAGTTTGTCCTACCGAGCCGCTTCAATGGGGAGCGGTCGGCTATGGGCTGCCTGCTGGCTTTCTTGGCAGTCCATTGGAAAGTAAAGGGGGGGGGACTGCCGCTGGGAACAGGGAGGTGCCCGAAAGCACCTCCAGACAAGGGGGTGAGGGGGAGTCCTATACACCCGTAGGCGAAGGAGAGGAATAAGCCTCTTCTCCGGTTAGAGAGATTTGGAGGGTCTCCTGCAAGAGCACAGCGTGGGGGTACCTCCATTTTTTTGTGGAGCTGCCCGAGGGCGGCTCCGACGATGGATAAGGGGAAATTGACGGGAGATTTTTTTTGGGTATCATCATTGGGCATGATGACCCTATTTTTTTACGGGAAGCAATCGCTCATCACCCCTCGCAGTAGCCC
Source organism: Ceratothoa steindachneri (assembly GCA_963969495.1). Lineage (NCBI taxonomy): Eukaryota > Metazoa > Arthropoda > Malacostraca > Isopoda > Cymothoidae > Ceratothoa > Ceratothoa steindachneri. The sequence goes on along the minus strand of OZ018325.1, from coordinate 86,035,174 downwards.
GCCCTGCAAGGGGTGCGTACGGGGCTGACAGAACCAGGTGCCGCCATTCAAGGCCACTCCTCTCGCCTGGTGTCCTGGCAGTCGCTTAGCATGGCGGCTCCACCTTGGACACGGCGTAAAATGTATAGTGTTTGAAAATTGAAAGGAATAGCAGGTGAGGAAGATGTGGGTGGGGATAAAGCAGGTTATTTAAAAACCCACCATCCCAAAATGGAGCTCAGGGGTGGGGGATCATTGTCCCCTCCCCCCTCAGCCTCGATTCGCGATAGTTGGCCTAGAAAAAGGTCAGCATCTACCCTGTGAATTTAGAGGCTGACCAGAGAAAGTTGTGGTAGAGGTTGTATGAAAAGCGAGGAAATACAAGTGTCTGACGGAAGGAGAAGAGGCTAAGCTGGAGTCCCGTCAGCACGGCGGCAAGGATGGCAAATCGTCGCGCCACTTACGGGGCCTCTATTCCCCGAATTATTGAAGCAGTTATTGAACCAAAGGAGAGACAAACTATCTATTAAATTATTTTGTCCAACCCCTGTATAAATGACAGGCCTGATTCTATTCCATTCTTCCTGCAATCTTTGACAGAGATCTTCAACCTAACCTTTATTATCGAGTAACCGGATCGAAATAAGGGCGATGCGCAGGACAGGTAATCACGTCGATATTTTCAGCATCTAAGAACTGCTTAACCGTCTATGCCGGGTGACACGGAGCATTGTCTTGCATCAATCCAGGGTCGCGTAGTCCCGATATTCGGAAAGAGGGGGTTTACATATTCCTGAAGCTGTTTCTTGTATACCGCAACGTTTCCTTTGCTGCGTTAACGGACGAGCCACGTCTTTTCGTACGTGGCATTCAATCTTTCACTACCGACTCTTGTCTCGATCGGCTTCCATTGACATCCCTGGCAGTGCTTCTTTCGAGAATGAACCATTTGCTTCATCTCATCGACTCGCAGAATCCCAGTATCCTCATGTAGCTTAATTATGTGTGAAATAGCACTTTGTGTACGATTACAATGTCTCGAAATGTCATTCATTCGTTTACTCATCCACTGGACAACTTGCTTTCTAGCTATCCTGGTAAATGAGTAACTCCATCAGTCCCAGTCTCAATATACGTGGGACAGTTTTATTGTACATAGTTTACGAATTTTTACGTGTAAGCCTAAAGTTATCAGTTAACGTCCTCTAGTTTTGGACTAACTTTTTCTTCAAATACTCATTACTTTCCAACCTTTTTATCCAATGTTCTATGAAATGAATCTTGGGCAAATTTCAAAGAATACTGCGCAATTTTCATGGAAAAAAAACTTGTATTAAAAATGTAGATTTTTTCGAATTTTTCTTATTTTGTTTTGGATAGTAGTGTATAGACGTAGATTCTCATACAGGCATTTGGGCCGGAAGGGCACGCAATCCATGTCAGCAAGTAGCATGGTTCGCATGCTATACCTGACATTTTAATACAGGCTCATTTTGTAGGGAAGCGATTAATGATTATGATAAAAACGAGCGCGTATGGCCGGATAACAAAAATGCATTCCGTTCCATTGTAGGAAAAGAGCGGCCTAATATCTCATCAGCCTGAAATGAAAACGAGATAACCAAACGACACCGCTCCCCTCCCCCGAAACACCCACACCAAGCAACAAATGAGTTTTCAATTGAGCCAAGCAGCCTGTACGTACATACAAGACAGGGCCCACGTGTGTACCGGGGACATTAGTCCTTCATTTAACCATTTCAGGCAGACTTAAACTTCAGGCCTCGAATCATCAGCTTGGCACAAGCATGAGTGTTATTGCCGAAAGTGCTAGCCTAGGGGGGAAGGGAGGGTTAAATCAAGCTACACAGACTAACATTTGCAAAATAAGCGGACATAACTACACGCAAAAACTCGTGTACATAGATCTCGAAGGCATTCGTGCGTGCGTTCATCACGACGTGACGTGCGTCGTTTCGGAGGGAAGGGGCAAAGGGAGCGGCCTCGATTATGTTAACCTTGAAAATGAGCTCCAATTACGCGATGCACTTACGGGCCACGGCCAGTAGCCGGGTGCCTCTGCCGGGACTAAGTTCACTTACACCTAAGTCGCCAACGAGAATTCCTCCCTCAAGAACAAACTGCACCACCCATATGGGTTTGTTGTGTGTGTTGTTTTTTTTAGAATGTTTATTAACGAAGGGTTATTAATAAACGGCCTTTTCAAAAACACCCATCTGGGTGGTGCCAAATTGGTTCTTGGAGGGAATTCTCGACGCTAAGTGTAAGTGAACTTAGTCTCAGCAGTGGGAGAAATGAAAGATCTGAAGGTTAGCCCGTATAGGAGATAAAACGGACTCTTTGGGAGACAGGATACGAATCGGCAACGACGCGTAAATATAATGAAGAAATAAAGAATAAAACGAAATAAATGGGTAAAAAAACTGACTAAATGAAAACATAGAACTAGAAACAAGCGAAGGATGCAGAATCACAAACGCGAAACTCCGGTTGGGATGCTCAGTTTGTGCAGGTCCCCTCACCAACACGCTCGTTCCCCTCCAAACCCTCAATGTCCAGGGATCCAGCAGAAAACGTCCTCCAGACTTGTAGCAAGCATAAAGCTGCATACTGCGAACCAGAGAATGTAGCGATTCGAAAACCTCACGGGCAATTAACCGACTTGAGTCCTTATGGATACCACAAGGTTATCCGAACCGGACACGCCGCGTAACCTCCCGTTACGAGGAGTATATTGCAACTAGCTCGGCCGTGGAGAGAGAGACAACACCCAGAAAGTAGCATGGAAGCAAACTTACCCTTCTGAGTTGGAGCCATTTGTGTACATCGACACGGCTCCGCTGTGACAAGATGCATGGTTCAAGTATAGAAGAAAAAGAAATCGGTACGAGTCCACCACGTACATAATACATATTTAAGAACAGGTCAGCGCCGGGGTAATCCCCGTGAAGGCGGCAAAACTGCATCACTTCGACCATGGCAAACGAGACCGAAGCCAGTGCGTTTCAGACTGTTGGAGTCGGCGCTTAAGAGGCATCTGCGCCGCTAAAAGAGATCAAAAAGTTGTCTACGTTCATCGCGGCGAGAATAGCCGCCATCAACACCAAGGTCATACTATTGGTACCACGGCAAAATTACGCTGAGGATACACCTTCCGACACCCTCCTCTTGCCCTTGGCTAATAGATGGGCTTACCACCACCCGTAGGCGGAATCGACGATATCGTATGAACTCAGAAAAAATCGGTAGGCGTCCCTTCGCCCCCATAGAATGGAGCGTCTCGCCTGATACTGCATTACCATGAAGCATCATAGGTTGTCTCCAAATCCAAAAATACCGTCACAAAGTGCTGTTTACGAGGGAAGGAGTTGCAAATAACACACTGTCCCTCCAGCCGGAGCAGAGCATCCAACTTGGAGTGGAACTTAGGCAAGCTGCAGAAGACACGTGACCTCCGCTGTCCGGGAAATAAGCTAACATAACACTTGTCATCCTTCGTCAATTCACGCACGCAACAGGCTATTAACAAAATATTTTCTATATTTAAACATTTTTTTAAAAACTAATTGTAACAAACCTTTTAGTTAGCAGGCATGATTCAATAACAAATATCTAAAGGTTGTGCAAGAAAATTATTAAATGAGCAGCCCAGAATTATAAAGTCCTAACATAGGCAGTCAGATAAGTGGGAGAGGCAATAAAATTGCCAAATTGACATCAATTTGTGTCAGTGTTGTCAATTACCGTACTTTTGAGGATACCAATAATTACACATTTAGCTTGAGTTACTAGCTACATCAGAATCTTTAAATGAGAGATGCGTTGAGGACTTGGCAGGATAAACTTTATAAGTTAAGTAAATTAGGGCAGACTTAACCCGCAAATATGCTAAATTGGAAGGTCCGAAAAATCCGCCAACCTGGTCATAATAAACGAACAAAATTTATAATAACGTTTGAATTTGTTCTTGTGTGGCTGGGCCTAGCAACCGATAATAAAAACAACCGTTAATAATAATAATTTGGTAGGAGTTTACCACCGGCCTCCGCACGTCTCGGACCCTTTTATATCTCACTGGCCGACCCACAGTTTAATGTGGAATCCGAACCACAGCGTGAATTCGATCCGAGTTGGGACAACGTCCCTTGACTACTTACCCACTCACTGCACTTTTCGATCAAGACCTACTCTCCTTGTTTTTATGAACACTAAGAAGTTATACATAAATTTCCTTTAAAGACTTCCGTAAGAGGACCGTACACGTGCCTGAACGATCAATGTCCACGCTGCGCAGGACTGTACGTTCGCCAAAAAGGTGAGCCACCACTACTATACAAAAACAAGACTTTGCTAACGAACAAAGGATGGTTTGCCAGCTTCATCCTGGAAACGATCTAGTCAAGGGTATTAACAGTGACCTTGCTCACCAGGAGCCAACCTTGACCTACTTTTGTAATTGGAAGGCTACACACATCCTGCTACGCATCTCCACCAAAAGGGGGGGGGGCGATAAGATAATCTCTTATATCGCCGCGTTTGATAAAAGTTGAATGGCAAAGGAATGATTATTTTTTTACAATAAAACAATACTTCAAATAACCACCGACCGAAATACAGAAACAATAACAGGGTTATGAATGGATGAAGAAAAGGTATCTTTTTGTACAAGATCGTTAAGAAAGAGGCGAAGATTGTCTGAATGACGATACTGCTTGAGACGCGCAACTCTCCCGAGTCTATATTGGTTGCAGACTGAAAGTAGTATGCGAGAAGGTAGCGCGTACTCTCGATTTCTAGTGCCCTAAATTATTGACTTGGGTCATAAAGTTTCTTATATGTGCACCCCCCATACCTCCCCACATACAGACTTCATGACGAGTCTCTATATTCAAAATATTCCAGTGGGAAATGCCCTCGTTGGATTTCGTTTTTTTATAAATAAAATAAAGACCCGCCCCTCCTCGAGCTTGTGTTTCGGAATTTAAATTTAAAGCGAAAATCAACGAGGGCATCTCGCGCAGAAGGTGGTGAAGATGGAGGAAATGAAAATGTGTGGAAGATATATAGCCGCAGATCCCCCTACATACATTGGGGCCGGGAGGGAACGCAATCCTCCATATGCCAACGCAGTATGGCTACACTTCATCCCGTACCGAGGATGAGCGGAAGAAAGCTGGTCGCCACTGCCCTGCCAAATTAGCCGCCGGCTAAGAAAAATGGATGAGAAGGACCTTGCGAAGAGAAGGGGATAAATTGAAGATGCTGCCTGCAACAGTATACAAGGGGCACCTCTATGGTAGGGTGCAAAGCTAGGAGTACCCCCCCCCCCCTAAGACAATTATAATTTCGAGATTGAGTGAAGGTTGTATTGGGACGTGCGAATAGACACGCATGCCACTCGACACAAGCTTGGGAGGGAGAGAATCTAGCAATGGGGCTCGATGAAGCATAACTACAAACCACCATCAAATCAAAATGGATGTTGCACTTGCAAAAGCTCTAAAGGGGTTTCAGTATTTGCTCTTCAAGGTATTATCCAGCACAGCAACGTTGACCAATTGAAAATGTAAACAAAACACAAAAGAAGTAGAGGAAAGAATAGGAAGAAGGAAGCCAACACAAAGAGGATGAAGAACATGATGCAAACAGCAAATTCGTCTTTTGAATGGTGTGGGGACCAGGAAGGGGCGGGTGTCAAAGTTCTATGAAAAGGCCAAGCAAAAAAAACAAACAACAAACACACCCATTCGCGCCGGGCTCTAGCCGAGTGGAAACACGGGCTAGAAGAGCCCTATCTTCCTAACATTCTCGCCAGGCTCTAGCCGAGCAGCTGGATCAAATCCCTATGCGGGTCAACTACAAGACGCCTGCCGTACTCTGCAGAGACACATAGTTGGACGCAACTTTAAACTGGAGGTTCCCAATTAAAAGCCTGAACAAGGAGTTTCGTTCGGTGATAAAACTTGTAGCAACATTTTGTAAAATATTCTCCCCCTTTCCTGTGACCATTTTCCTTACAGGATGTTATCGCCCGTTTTGAACCCTCCTCGGGCTTAGCCAGGTGTTGAAACAAAGAGTATTCATTATATTTACTTCAAACTAGGAAGCGAAAACCAATGAGGGAAATCTTCGTCAAAAATGTTTGTGCGGAGAGGTTTGTAGAAAGAGCCCTCGCTAGCCTCGTGGATACAGCGTTTGGTCTTCTAACGTCGAGGTGTCGGATTCGATTCCCAACCGAGGGCCAACACAAACGATAGCGCACGTAGAGGTCTGGTCACTGATTAAGGGAGGCGCTCTGCTTATCCCCGTTGGAAGGAGGAGAGATCTTTACACAGATCATCACACACACACACACACATATATATATATATATATATATATATATATATATATATATATATATATATATATATATATATATATATATATATATATATATATATAGCTAACCGAAACACCGCTATCTTTCCTATCTCGTCTTCACAGCACGCACTCTTCCATTCAAAGGAATCCTGTCGATGGATAGTTGTGTCTACAAACCTCAGACGCTGAACGGGTGCACCTTTCCCCGGCGTGTCAAAAAAATACCCCCATCCCCAACACAAGGACCAGCCCAGCGATTATCATGCTAATTTATATGTTGCTTTCATCATCTGGCCGGGGAAAACTCTTCGTCCAGGAGCGAAAGATGATGAAGTCAGGGGAATCAAAAATAAATCGAGTAGCTTAGAGAGGAAGCTACTTAGAGAGTGCGATGGGGGGAGGGATGGGGGACTCCAATTTCCACAATGAAAGCGAAAAACGGAACCAATACAATGTGTGGGGCCGGGAGGGCACACACATATAAATTTGAAATCCCGTGCAGAGTTTCTTCTCAAATTGAGTGATATAGAATAGAAAACTCCATGCCCTATTATCTCAGCCTAGAATGGGGCAATGGGGCGCAAACTCGAGTTGGGGGCGGACAGCTCGGTTTTAACTCGGGTTTTATAGGAAGAGGGATGGCCGAGTGGATTAAGGCTCATGTATGTCAATCACAGCTACGTCGAGTCAGTCGTTGGAATCTCGTTACGGCTCGGGCGCTTCTTTCTTTTCCAACCAGTCTTTCTTTCTTACACTTTCGCGCCTTAAATATATTCAATTTTAGAAAAGGGGCAACGTGACCATCACCTATTAGAAGGTTAAGGCGGCTTTATTTGTGACCTAAACAAAAGTAAACTAAAAAGGAAGAATACAATCACTAGCATCGTATGACGTCATATGATGCTTTGAAACGGAGGCAACAACAATAAGTGAATAGGAAAAAAAAATGTTCAAGAACAAACTATAACAAGAAATAAGGGAATGGGAAAATAGGAGGGGGTCTAACACAGATGAGAGAAATTAGATGACAAGGTAGCTAGAGACCAATTGTGAGGGCGCTTCAACAAACAAGCGCATAATAGTGAAATTCTAAAATGCCCAAGTAAAAATAAATGGGACAAAACTGCACTTCAAGTCAGAATGGGGTTCAAAGCCCCCTTCCTGAAAATAGCTAGAAAATATTTCACAAGTCGATTTAATGTTGATGGGTACCTTCCCTACCTCTCCTCAATGAGGCGGGCGGCCATCAGGAACACTACCACGTTCCCGGGAGGATCCACAGGTCCTTCAGTGAGGTTATGGCAATCGAAGAAAGAGTTTAGTTTCATTGTATTGTTGGAGTAAAGAAGAGTATATCCTATCTAGTGATATGTCGATATGGGTAGACGGTTGTTTTGTGTGTGATTTTTTTATTGGAGGCAGGAAGGGAAATGTTTACTCCGGGTAGTGATAGTTTGGTTGGAAGGGGGTGATTGGGATTGATTTTGTATTCTGTTGAAGTGTTGTTTTCCTATCATGGCCTGGTGTGCACCAATTGGCCATATTTTATTTTCTGAGTGTTAGTGCGGGGCGGAGTGGTTTTTGTACATTCTGTGATAATTTAATCGCTCTATTTTGTACTGTTTGGAGCTTAGTATCGTTGGGTTTGGACAGAGTTGGGTGCCAGGCTGGTGCTGCGTAATTGATGGAGGTGTGGATAAATTGTTTGCATTGTGTGATTAGTGACTGTTGGCATAGGTGGTGTTTGTAATATGCGCTGGTGAATGTAGTGTGTGATTCATAGGGAGGGGGTTGACTGTGTGTTATTTTAAGATTAAGAGAAAAGTTTGATGAGACTCAATAGAGGTCTTCAAGTGGGTAAAAGGTTTTAATAGGGAAGAGTTATGTAAAGTTCTTATTTTTAGTGAACAGGAACACATAGCAATGGGTTTAAGCTAGGCAAATTTAGGATAAGGAAAGAGATTGGGTTAAAAATTGAGTGGTAGATGAATGGAATAAGCTCACTCGTCATGCGATAGAGGCGTCCTTCCTGGGGAGTTTAAAGAATAGATTTATGCATGAGGATGCTGGGTAAAGTGAACTTATGGATGGAAACAGGGGCTGCCTCGTATAGGCTCTTAATTATCCTTTTGCACAATCCTTCTTTTCTTTCGGCCTTATGATTCGCGTTTGTCGGGTGGGAAGGGTTACCTATGGTTAGGGGTGCGACGCTGTTATTGTGTTATGTGTAAGCCATTGTTCTAGTGTGTTTATGTTTCGTTGTAGTATTGTAGATGCTGTGTTGAGTTTGGGACATCGTGCTGCTATCAAAATATCGTCTGCATATGTGTTTATATGAGTATTTGAGGATTGTGGTTGTGAAATGTCTTGTGTGAATAGGTTTAAAATGAGAGAGAAAGATAGGGGAGAGAGGGATGGGGGAGAGAGTGGAGGGGTAGAGAGATAGAAAGGGAGGGGAGAGAGATAGAAAGGGAGGGGAGATGGATAGAAAAAGAGGTAAGGATAGATAGATAAGGAAGATATAGGGGAGAGAGCTATATGAGGGAGGGAGAGATGTGAAGGAGTGTGTATAACGAACGAACGAATGAGAGAGAGAGAGAGAGTAACAACAAGGAAAGGAGGTACCCAAGAAGACATTACGGCCCATTCAATGAGGGTACCTTTGGACTAGCAGTGGAGCGGGCATATCTCCGCTCAAATGCTTTAAGTCCTTTCACTGCCATTTTTCAAGACCCTGTCTAGTCTTGACTTGAACTAGTCAACAGATTCACTGTTGACAACTTCCAATGGAAGTGCGTTCCAACTACCGCAGATACTGTACGTGAAAAACCTTACACAGAGATCGCGGTTGTAACGCTTCAGTTCAAGTTTAAAGCCGTGATTTCTTGTTCTGCTCTCAACAAGTGTGAAAATATCCCCTGTAGTCAACATTGTCGAACCCTCGAAGTATTTTGAAAACTTCGATGAGCTGACCACGCAGTCTACGGGTTTCCAACGACAACAGATCTAATTCCCTTAATCTATCCTCATAACTTTTATGTCTGATAGAGGGAATCAGTTTGGTTGCCTTGGCTTGTACGCGTTCCAATCTCGCGATGTCCTTTCGAAATGAAGGACTCCAAAATTGTACGGCATACTCCAGGTGCGGTCGGACAAGTGAGTTGTCCAAAGCAGTACATACTCCTTGTTCCGATATCCAAACTGGCGCTTTATATAGCCTAGCATCCTTTGGGCCTTTTTCTCCGCCTCAATGCACTGTTTCGAGAACTTGAGGTCACTAGTGATTGTTACACCCAAGTCCTTCTCAGTGTCGGTGGATTCAATAACAGTGCCCTTAAGGATATACTGCGATTGGGGGTTTCTGAGGCCAATATGCATCACTTTGCATTTGTTCACGTTGAAAGGCATTTGTCACGTGTCCGACCACTCCCCAATCTTCCTGCAGGCGGGCAGTATTTCCATCCTTTGCAACGTTTATACCAAGCTTGGTATCGTCGGCAAATTTGGAAATCTTGGCAACCATGTCACCGTCCATGTCGTTGACGTAGATGATGAATAGTAGTGGTCCCAGGACAGAACCTTGAGGCACCCACTCAGAAGCCTGTCCATTCACCACCACCCGTCACCGTCTGCCACTTAGCCAGTTCTCGATCCAGCCGGCTACTTTTTCCGTCTATGCCCAGCGCTCGCACTTTCCGGAGAAGGCGGCGGTGTGGTACCTTATCAAAGGCTTTCTGAAAGTCTAAGTACACCACATCCACGGCCTTGTCCCGATCGTGCTCACTGAACACGAAGTGGAAGAATTCCACAAGGTTCGTCAGGCATGACCGTTGCCTTCGGAAGCCGTGCTGGGAACTCCTCAGTAGCAGGTTTGACTCTAAATACGACGTCATTTTGTCCACCATCATGCTTTCCATGAGTTTACCGACTATCGAAGCCAGACTGATAGGTCGGTAGTTTGACGGTTGGCTACGGTCTCCTTTATTGAAGATAGGAGTCACCTCCGCTTCACGCCAGTCTCTAGGAACGCATTCGGTCTGGATTGACATGTTGAAGATTGCGCTCAGGTGTCGTGACACTTAATCGCGCACTTCTTTCAACACTTTAGGTAGAAACCCATCCGGGCCAGGTGACTTATTCGTCATTAGGTCAGTGATCTTCTTTTTTATTTCTCCTTCGGTGAAGTCCATATCCTCCAGCTTTTCCCTCGACTAGGAATCCCTTGGCTGGGGGATGGGACCACACTCTTCAGTAAACACTGCAGAGAAGTACTCGTTGAGGAAGTTAGCATTTTCTGCAGCTGAGTGCTTTAATGTTCCCCTCCTCATTCCTCAAAGGGCCAATCGTTCGACGGACTGGTTTACGGCTGTTCACATATCCAAAAAACTCCTCGGGATTCTCTTTACAGAGTCTCGCCACTCGGAGTTCCTCAGACCGCTTAGCCGCCCTTATGCTGGACTTCACTCTCCTGGCTAGCCTTCGGTATTCGTCAAAGTCACCCGAGATCTTCGATTGCCAGTACACAGTTCTCTTCTCCTTAAGCAGTTGGCCAATTTCTCGATTAAACCACTTTGGTTCAACAGAAGACCGACGGGGACATTTCAGACGGATGAAACGCGATTGAAGACTCATGAATGTGGTTTTGAAACTGTTCCACGAGTCTTCAACAACATCGCACACTTCTAGCCTCGCGTAAGTCAGTCCAGCACGAAGACCTGCAAAGTCTGCTCTTTTCAAATCGAGTTTCCTTGATTTACTAGTTGCAGGCCCTGCCTTTGGGACTTTGACTACAAATCTAATTAGTCGGTGGTCACTGCCACCGAGCTCTTCGCCAACAGAGGTCCTCAACGATGTCATCCTCAGAGGTGAAAACCAAGTCGAGGATATCGTCTCCTCTCGTTGGCTCTCACCCATTGAGTCAAGAACTCGTTGTTCGCGAACTCCAGGAGTAGTGCGTTCTCTGGTTTCCCAGTCAACTCGTGTGTTGAAATCCCCCATGACGATACACACTCTGTCTTCGACAAGTTCTCCTAGTAGTGGTACAGATCTCTGTCCTTTTCAACGAGTTGGGCAGGAGGTCTATAAAGCACCAGGCTCCTGTATTTGGCAGGACCTATCTCTAGGTCAACACCTAGTAGTTCATGGTCGGATACGATGTTACAATCCGTCGAATTGAGAGTATGCTTGACATACAACATCACACCGCCACCCTCTCTGCCTGGCCTATCTTTAAGGAAGAGCTGGTAACCGGGAATCGTGAATTCACCTTCAAAGTCTCGGCTTTAGGTTTTTATCCACAACTCCGTTATGGCTACCATCTCAGGTTCTTCTGTTGCTACGAGGCCATGAAGTTCAAGAAACTTGTTTCTGATAGACTTCGCATTAAGCGGAAGAACCTTGAGGGAGTCCCCGACTGTAGGACTCCCTACGCTCTTCCGTTTCCCGCTTTGTTTCTCTGTGGCGGGGTCACTCCCCTCTTTGTGACCTCAGAAAAGGTAATACCTGGAGTAACACGGGTGTACTGGCGTACGTCCTCCTTTACTCGGGGCCTGACACTTCTTTGGGTCCACTCCACAACATCTTGGATCATGTTGACAAGTACAGCTTTCCCTTTAAAGGAAAGATGCACTCCGTCCCTTTTATGCAGGTCGTGTCTCCCGTAAAAGGTGCGGTGGGGGTCTACAAAGAAGACTCCTTCTGCCGTGCAGAGATCCACCAACCGTCGGTTTACTGCGACGTTTCTCTCGTGAGTGGTTCGGGATGGACCTCTTCTCGGAAGCATCCCAACCACGACACGTTTTCGGGTTTTAAGCCCAATGTCATCCACGTTTGGATGGTCTTGTCACTTAGGCCAACCTTACCCTCTCTGAGGTAGAGGTCGTTGCCTTTCACCATCAGAGCGACAACTGAATTCTCGGAAATCTGAGCTTTCTCTGCATCTACTCTGATGTTGTGGTTACCCTGTCCTGGCAGGCAGCTTACCTTCACGCTAGTGCGAAGGTGGGCCGCTAGCAGCGGCTGCAGATCCCGTGTTTGCGAGTCACCAATGAGGGTGACCATCGGACACTTGGTCTCTAAAGAAGGGGGCTTCCCTTGTGGAAGAGGCCTCTTCTTTTCCTCTTTACTCTCCCCATTCTTATCTTTATTTTTCTTATTCCCTTTTTTCTTCTTGTTTATGGGGTTTTCTTCTATTTTTTGTTCTTCTTTTGTTTCAACTTTATTCTTTTTCTTATTTTTCTTCTTTTTCTCTTTTTCCCCTGCCTCAGCTGTCTTAACGTCGGATGATGCCAAAATCTCCGCTTGGGTAAGAACTATAGCACCAGAAGATTCCGACACATCAGTGGGCGATGCCTCTTCTAGGCATCGAATATGAGCGGCGTGAAAGGCTTAAAATTTCTCCACCTTTCTCTCGAGAATTTGAGCTCTCTCCTCTCAGGCTCTATAGAGGTCTTTTAATTTTTCCACCTCTCGCGTCAATATGCAAGTAGTGCAGATACTTTCAGGACTGCATTTTGAGTAGCAGCCCTCCGGAAATTCAACGCACCACTTTTCTAACTGGCATGCTGCACAGTTATGTTTTAGACGAACGGGTCCTTTTTTTGCCTGTCCTTTTGAGTGCATTCTCTCTCTCTCTCTGAAAACTCGTGACCAATCAATGATAAAAAAGGGGGGTTGTTGAGTTCTCTCCGCGTGAGTCGCTCCCGCCTATCCATCGGAGACGTTTCGGATCTTTCAGAAGGCACGCTCCATGTGCTGCTGTTCGTCCGACCGAGCGATAAAGAGATAGAAACAGACAGAGAGAGAAGAGTGTGTAAGGTTCCCTGGGGGACAACGCTCGCTTGACATACCTAGAGATAGGATTATCTACCACATTATCCCAAACTAGAGATCCACTTAGGCCGTGTTTATAACACACCTTTAATGGGGAGGGGGTTAATCTAAGCGCCCCCTTTTAAAAAAGTTAAATGCGCCATCTGTCCCTTTTCAATCTTGGGCAAGCTTCCCTCAAAGGCGTTGGTACAGCGTTTCGTCACTAACCAACGAGCAGAGAATCTGCCGTGGCCCAGGGGAGAGCCACTCAGAAGAGAGTCAGAGTAGTGTAAACATAAGACGCGCTCGGCAGGTTCTGGCACGGATGAGTGGTACGTTGTGCAACCGAAAAGAGGAAGGAAGGAAGAGAAGGCGGTGTTGTAATGGTGGGTTCTGTGGGAAGACGCACGCTTCCGGAGGTATCAGGGCGTGAACTTCAATCCCTCCCCCCCCCCCTGAATAGCAGCGATTTTTCCAACCCCAATTAAACGTTTTCTTGCCAACAACAGCCGGGCCTGCGAGGGATTAATTCCCCCCCCCACACTATCTCCCTTGATTTCCCCTACAATAACTCCCTGTCCATTCTCTCTCGTTGGTCCCTTGTGTCCACAATCTCACCCGAACAGAGGAGATGCGGCTGGGGCACCGCTATGATAGTGGCCCGGATTTATGGTCACGCTGTACGTGGCTCAAGGACAAGGATCTTACCGTCAGTGGGTCGTGGCGCAGTTATACAACCATTCCATCACCTGCATGCGAGTGGGTGTGCGTGGGCAGATGTGTGTGAGGGAGAGTGGGGGCAAAGACTGATAAACCCTCTATTTGAAAATGGATGCGGTGCAAACTGGAAGAGACGGGACCAACCAGTTTGGGCCAACTCTGCCCTCGGGCACAATTTCGAGAATTGCAAAAGCAAAAATAAGCGGGAGAATGGGAAGGGGGTTTTACCCTCCCTCCTCCTCCCCTAAGCCAGCGCCCTCCGGTATCTTCGTCGCCCTGGTACTTAAAATTACAACAATAGCACTTCGCCCACATACAAAGAGCTCAAAATAAAAATGATTCTCAGCTCATATATATGCTTAACATTAACGCACAAATTAGCCCGCACATTTATATATACACCCGCACAAGGAACAAGCCCAAACAACAGAAACCATAATCACTTACACGCCAGCATACACAGCGTGAGCGCGTAGTAAAGAAGAGAACACACTGATGTGCGTATCAAATATTTTCACACAGCAAATGCGACAAACGAAGAGCGAAACAGATTTCAAGGTCGAACACATGTGAAGCGGAGAGACTGCGGTCGCAGCCGACTCAATTACTGGCTCCTCCTCCACCCCCACCTTGCCCCCGCAATGGGAGTTAAGGGGCGGTGGAAATTCAACTCGTATTTTCTTTTTGCCTACTGCTTGTTCCAAGGTGTCTCGGCAGGCTTCAACGGCAGAGGCTCTTCGTTCTGAGCTCCCCCTCTCCCCTATCTCTCTATCCACGTTTTTTTTTTTTGTCTATGCCCCTATAAAGAACGACTACCCAAAGACCTAAAAAGACGCCCCCTATCTTTACCTCTCTGACCCCCTTCTCCATGATCCATTCACGGCCATAAACATTGGTGGATCTAAACAAAGCAATGATCTCTGCCCACGATTGAGGGCACGGCACACTAATATCGCCCACCTGGAATAAGATAACGTACATGCACGCGTGTAGTGTGTATGGATTTAGAGGCTCGCGTCCGAGCGTGCACACCATCTCGCATGCGAAGGCGCATAAGTGGAGTCAGAAATCGGCACAATAGCGTCCTGGTGCATCGTCACAATTCGGGAATCGACTCTATTCCATTTAAAATAATGACCAGGAAACGCCCATCACGGGGACTAGTGCCACTTAGCGGCATAAAAAGGAGGAAGGAAAGGAAATTGGTAGGGGCAAGTCCCAGTTCTGGGGACCTATTGATTAACGTGAGATCCGACTATGGACTCCATCTGGCGACTAACCTACCTCGATGTGGCTTAACTTCGATAAAATCGGAATCGGCTAATCTGCAAAAAGGAGAGGGAACATAGGATACGGGAGGAAACGTGAAAAGTGAGGTAACGCGAAAATCAGAGACAGGGTTTAAATCGATTGCAGGGTAAACCATCAGTTTGCGCCTCAAACAAGAAACTACACGAAGATCTCAAATGCAGAGTTTACACAAAGGAGTAAATTAATGCGATTGGGAGTATCTTGATGAAGATACGAGAGACAATGATAATAATAAAGGTTTATATGGCGCTCTTCAAGACTTTAAATCCTTCGCAGGGAAAAGACTGACAGAAGAGGTGCTCGCTTGAAAGCGCCAGACGAGGAAGAGGAACGTATGCTTGGAGGTCGACCATTCCACAACTTAGGAGCAAATACAGAGATCACCGAAGCAGCAGAGACGAGTGCGACGAACCGAAAGCAGGAAGACACTTCACGAGCGAAGGGCTCTTTGTTGTCTTGAAGAAGACAGTATAGAAGAAGGGTAAATGGGAGTTAAGTGGTTTAGGATTTTAAATGTGAGAAGTATGACCAACCCTACCAACGTGCTATTTAACAGGCACACCTTTTCTTCGGTCTTTGTTGTCCCTCCACTCGAACGGAGTAGTGTTTAACTTCTATGTCATTTACAATTTTTTTTTCTTCCTTGTATTTAGATATTTTTTTTCTGTCTGCGCCCCCCCCCCCGGAATAGATTACAAGATTTTATCATTTTTCAACCCCAGTATTCGGGGCTAACCGACCTTTTTGTGACTTTGCCTCCCTTGCTTATCATCATTCCCCTTCCTGTTTTTCCCATTCGTCCGGTGTCTGTCTAGTTATTGTCTCGCAGACTCCACCCTTTATTTTGGGTGCTGATGCTCGCTCCCTCTTTGTTTCCGTGTCGGTTCTCATGGGCCATAGTTTCTCTCGCATGTGTTCGCCATTCCCGCCCCCTTTATTAGCCGTTTCTATGATATTACTAATAAGAGAAACCATTACTTTCTCCCACACCCGTCTCTCTATTACTTAGGCTGAACATTTTCATCGATTTAGGGACTGCAGTAGTAACACCGTAGCTTGTTTACATAGCTTTTTATTCGTTGTTATGGTGTTGAGGAATGTAATTGGTTTTCCAGCTGCTATGTTATGTGGTTGGTAGAGCAATGTATTGTCCCTCATACTGAGTCGTGTATACTTTAAAGATATTTTTTTCGTACTAAGCAAGAGATTATTCAACAGGCCAGCCAATATAGCAATTATTATAAGTTTTTACCGAACTGTTTCACTCGGTTGTATAATTCTTTTTCCACTGCTAGATTTGTTATTAGATAGAGTCGCTTGTTATGGATGCCTCGATTTCTTAGGTTGATTTGCTAGAGAAATTAAGGTATTTTATCGACAGCATTTTTTTTTTTACCCTATGGTTTTTAGTCGCGACTCTATAAAGTTCCTATCGTATGGTAACCATTTACTTTTCAATGAGATTTTGAAAGGTTTGAAGGTCGTAAGGTCAGGTGATAGGTTTGTTAATTGATAACACGTTTGTTAATTTGTTTTTTCAAAATTATTAAAATAATTGAGAATACGCGACTTTGATTTGTTGACCTTTTATTTTTGCTAAAGGATTTCTAGTCTCCCTCATTATATTGGTCGGCCTCCGTTTTGCTTTTATAGTAACATCGTAACTATTCGGCCGATTCTAACGAAATTTGAAACCCTCATGATGTTTTACATTCTCTTTCGAATGTTATAATTGCCCAAGTCCTATCAAGGTTACCCCTTGAATTATTTTGTTTTGGAAATAACATCATAACTTTTCGGCCGATACTCTGCTAGACTAGACTAGGCTATAATATGCTATACTCTGCTAGGCAAGCCTAGAATAGGCTATGCTAAGCTAAGCTAAGATATATGTACAAAGGTAAAATATACTATGCTAATTTAGGCTATAATATGCTATGATAGGATAGCATATAGTACATATGTTAGGATAGACAATAATAAGCTATGATATGATAGCATATAGTACATATGTTAGAATAGACAATAATAGGCTATGCTATGTTATGCTATGCTAAGCTATATTAGGCGAGGCAGAGCATGAAAGGCTATACTAGGTTAAGCTACGCAATGGTATCTAGGTTAGGCTATGATATACTAAGCTATGCTACACTAGGCTAGTCTTCGCTATACCAGGCTAGGATAAGCGAGGCTTTGCTAGGGTAGGCTAGGCTATGTTATGCATGCTATGCAACCCTAGGCTAAGATCTAATAGTCTAGGCTAGGCAATACTATGATATACCATACTATACTAACTAGGGTAGGGTAAGGTAGGCTAGGCTATGCTAGTCTATGCTAAAATATGCTAACTAAGCTAGGATCCTATATATGGTAGGCTGCACTAGGATATGCTAAGCTAAGATAGGCCATACTATAATTCTCTGCTAGGCTAGGCTAACTCATACTATGCCAGGCTAAACTATACTATGTAAGGCTAGGATATACCATTATACTATTATAGACTATGCAATTAGGGTGTAAGTTCTACTATTATAGGGAATCATAGGCTAGACTTGGTTATACTAAGCTAGGCTAGGCTATGCTATGACATAATCTACTCTGTTATATTATGCTAGGCTTTATTATGCTAGTTGAGGTAATACTATGGTAGGCTATCCTACGGTAAGCTAGGTTTTGCCAGGCTACTATTTGAGACTATACTAGGCTGAGCTATAAAATGTTATACTATTTTATACAATACTAGGATATGCTATGCTAGGCTATACTATGCTAGGAGATACTATACTAAATATACTATCATTATACTTTACTATATGTTTTCTATGCTATACTATGATAAGCACCAATATGCAATAATATGCTATGTTATACTATGCTATAAATGTGCTATGCTATGCTATACTATTCTAGACTATGCAATTAGGGTATGACCCTTTTTCGCCTTTCCAATTCCATAAATGAGTTATGACAAAAAGTTAAGACCCGCCATTTTAATTAAAAAAATATATATTTTAATATAATTTAGTTCTGCTTTTAAATAAACTTTTAGAAAGTTGTGACTCTTTAGTCGCGAGCGACTCTACATCTCACTATGTCAGTCGGTCGGTCCACGTTTTGCTTTTTTTAATAACATTGTAACAATTCAGCCAATTCTAACGAAATTTGAAACCCTTATGTTGTTTTACTCTCTCTTTCGGAAGATACAATTGGCAAAGTCCTCCCATGTTAGTCCGGGAATTATATTGTTTTGGCAATAACATAACTATTCGGCAGATTCTAACGAAATTTGAAGCCCTTATGTTGTTTTACATTCTCTTTCGAATAGATTAAAAATCATTTAGTAAACAAAAATGGTTGTGGATAATAGGAAATTACCGGAATTAATTTCCGGCGAGCTGCGTTGCTTTAGGGATTCTCTTGATATTTAAGCAGCTTCAAACAAGTTGTAGCCAAATTATTAGTGTTCCTTTAATGTTTTTTGTACTCTTTAGTTGTTCGTAATTTCTGCTCTTGTGATCCTCTGTAAGGACGTGTTTAACGACCATTCAAAATACATTCCTCACTGAGCCCTCAAATATTTCTAGTCGAGTTTCGCTTTTTTGTTTAAATATTGCAACTCCTTCCCCACCGTCTTTGCCTGTCCTCCACGCTGGTTGTGTCCAGACAACCAAAGAGCCGTTCCCTCGGGAAGTGCCTCCCCCTGCTTTATGTTACTCCCACTCGTCTCTGATGCATGGGTGATGGTCGTGTCTTCTCTGTAGTTGCTCCTAAGCTGTGGAGTGGTCTGCCTCCTGGCATACGCTCCTCTTCTCTCACCTGCTGCTTTCAAGCGGGCTCTGAAAACCCACCTCTTCAGTCATACCTTTACCTAGTCGATGGAAGGGCGCCTATAAAGGCTTCAAGGTTTTGAATGGCGCCATATAAAAGCTCTATTATTATTATTATTATTATTAACAATGTTCCACTTTTTACTATCCCTGCTCATTCGACTTATTCCATCTTTATTTTGACGTTCATCCCTCCGTTTTTTCATCAATGAAACTGTTCCCTGGTGCCTTCGCCAGTCGCCAGATGGGCTCCGAAAAAAGGTGCCTCCGTCACCAGTGATTGACACTGATTTTTATGTACATTTCATTATTCGATCGGAGGATCTCGCGGCACGAATGCTATCTGCCTTAACTAACTGATGCTATAGTTTCTGTACTCCCGTGGATTACACGAGTCCACGCGGGGCATTAACCCCGCATTAAAGAATACCTCCTCCCACGTCTGGCCCAAGACAGCAATCAAGTCCAAATTTTATGTCCGATTAAAATAGACGCCAAGAAGTTCTCTACAACTCAAAAGAATAAACGGACACAGACAGTTGCGACACGCAAACCGAAGGAGAAATGATACGAGAACGATCTTGGTCCCAGAGCATAAATTAAGGACAGACATGGGCAGTTATTGGTCGGCCAATTTGCAAGCAGATTCGTATCGATGATGACTGGACAGTTTGGCATAACCACGATTTTCGCGTTGGCAGAGCAAAATGAAGAATATAACGAACTGATTTCGATTGACTTCACTGATTTTTATTTGGATTACTGGGAATTTTCAGATGCGTCTTAAAAAAAATTCTATGAACCTTTTAATGGTATGCACTAACGATGGCATATATATATATATATATATATATATATATATATATATATATATATATATATATATATATATATATATATATATATATATATATATATATATATAAAGGGTAGGCCCTCGTATTCCCATGCCTTTCCTTGCTCATCATAGTTTACGGTGTTTATCGCAGGTCGACCCGCTTCGAAGCTACCATTTTTGGCCTAAACTTCTGTAACTTACCCCACTTGTGTCCCACTTCCCTTTTCCTCCTTCGGACTGAATGATATAAATGAGGCCGTGAGGCCTTTTAATTTATTCTGTTGTGAGGATTCTGCCTTGATTGCTCCGCTGAATCGTTTTCCGTCACTTGCCTTCGGCGCTGTTCATTTTGTGGAGACCCGTACTGGATTTCTTCGTGCAGCGAGGATTTTTTGCCATTGATTCCTGCCAGCGTTGTCGCCGCCCCTCTGTCGGCTGCATCGAATTGTGCTCTTCCAGTTACGTTTGCAAGTGTTCTCCTTTGGGAAGCCGTCCACACTAGGCACGTGAAAGCTCTCCCCCAGTCACCTCGCCATCTCCTCTTTGGGGAATTCTGTCATCTCGAATTCCTTCTCTCAGATCGTTGGGCCTTCGAGTCGTCGTTCTCCGTGGTCTCGACGCCTTTCGCCCCGATATCGCCGTCTGTGGATTTCTCCTCGCTGAAGACCGTCATCGCATTCCCCCCTGTGGACTTGGGTTGATTTCACTCATCGTCGCCGAGCCTCTTTGGCCTGGGTTTCCGACGTGGGTTATTGCTTCACTGCTCTGGTATCAGGTGTTTTGTAGTATCTCTCTTCTTACGTCCCTTTTAAAATTAATTAAGTTTTATTCGTGTAACTTTGAACCTTGGGGTAAGGGACGTAAGACAGGGAGGTTATTCCGGGAACACCTGTCACTAGAGTAGCGAAGCCTATTTCATCTTCAACGACGCGTGTCGTTTCGGCTTTAAGCAATCTATTCATAGCACCAGATTTTGTATGCGCGAATATCTATTTGGTTAGAACGACCTGAGATCGTTAGATGGTGATAAGCATTTGTGACTTTTCTTATTATTTGATGTACCCCCGTATAATTTGTTAGCAGTCAATTTATTTCATTTTTGATTTTGATGTAAATACTACTGTAAATAATTTTATATGCGTATTTATTTAACCCCTTGCGGATACCTCGTAATTTAGCACTGTCCTGATAAATTCTGGTGAATTTCTGGTAGGCCTTTAGATCCCTGGTCTTCTATAAATTTCTTGTGTGTATTTTAATTGGGCGGTGTGAACCGGGTTCCGCGATAGCCTTTACAAATATATATATATATATATATATATATATATATATATATATATATATATATATATTAGAGAATACTTGTTCCTAAAAAACACCAAAAAGAATAAAAAAACGACTATAGCGAGTCTCTTTAACTCGGCAGCAAGACGCATTGTGTGATAGCCCCGATTCGAGGCACGTCACCAAAGTATAAGGTACATGGTTGATACTGAACAATTAAAAAAGAATAAACAATCGGAAATTAATAAATTTCTCTGCATATAAAGTTAAATATTAAATAGGAATTCAATAAGAGTTCAGATAAGAGTTTGAAGTTTGAAGATGAATGAAGTTACTTTAGCAACGTTTAAGTTTGAAGTTTGACGATAAATCAAGTTACTAAGACAAATGAAATGATAATAAAAAATACTTACCTTTCCACTGATACGAGATTTTAATTACTTACTGTAAACACATAAAAATAAAAAAATAGTAGGTTGGAAAATCAAAGTTGAAAAGTATAAAGAGGTAGATTGAAAATGCAGATGAAAATTTGGAAGTTTGATATTTTTCTCCCGGAGGCGTCCACGAGTCCCCTCAATGGAGTTCTCTTGTTTCCTGCCCTCGGTGAAAGTTTCTGGATTCTAATTTTAAAGTGTGTAACCACTCATTCTTTCGCAGGCCGTGAGCGCCCTCCCTCACTAATCTCCGGACCACTGAGGTGGGAGACCAGAGGCTCCACTTCACTTAAGTGGGGGAGAAGGTATGAGCTCGATCGAGGGTGAGAATACTACCCCTTTATGCCAAGAACTTCGGCCCACCGCAAAAGAGCGCAATGCCCCCCAAATGTATCTGGAGGTATATGACATCGACCAATTTAGGGTCGCGCCCCGCTCGGCGAGGGCAGCCTTTGCCTGAGGCAAATTGCCATAATTTAAGAGAGGGGAAAAACAACTAGGGGTGATAGAACAATCTGGTAGACAAAGGAGGGAAGGGGGAATCTTGAGGGTGAAAATATATTTTAACGGGGTGTTGTGTCTCACGGGACGACCAATCTGAAGTTGACATAACCTGAGCACACATATCTTCTATTGCTGTTAAGGTTTGGTTAACCAGTAAAGACAGAAATACGACGCCGTGAAGAACCTACATGGATTCCGCATGCAACGGTCAGGGGGTAACGAGGTTTACTGCGATTGAATGACTCTAACATCCTTAAGCGTAAATGTGTCGGGAAGATGCGCAGAACCATGTTGAGGCCGGTTTGTACTAGATAATATGAGCCGAAAGAAGACCCTGAGGAAAAAAAATAAGAAGTGAGGATGACAAACTCAAATAAAATTTAAGTTCCCTTTAATTCGGATCCTGCCCCCTCCCCTACTATAATAAAATTTGGAGGCATCAAGAATCTTGAAGGACTGCACCGAACCAAATATCCATATATGCATTAAAGATTGAGTAAAAAAATAGGTCTATTCATATATGGTAGGTAAAAATGTTATAGTATTTAATGTTTTTTTTTATTGAATTCTGAATAGAAACATTATAGAAACAAATAGAAGCATTATTCAGTTCGACAAGCATGAATTTCGATGTAACAATAACGCCTATAAATATCCACATCTCTGCAACTATAAGCCAAGGCACCATTTTGAATAGGTTTAGCGCAGTGTAGGAATGTCTTCCATATGTGCCAATTGTCAAGCTAAAATTAACTTGCGTTTGCGCATAAAATCGCGGTCTAGAAACTTGTCATAGTTTGGGATATTTTAAGGAAGACAAATTGACTGTTATGGCGTCTAATGCGGAGGAGGTTAACCTTTCGCAAATATATATAATTGCTATTAGAGAAGGTAAATACTCTGGTAAGGGGTTATAGTTCCAAACTGTACCGGTGCTAAAGCCTTTTATTTCGAAACGGGGATCTATAGCGTAAACATGAGATCCAAACCATGGATATCTATAGCGTATAACAGCCATCTTGAAGGCGACATCGGGACTCCATCCGTCGACTAACCACATCTCATGTGATATAACTTTACTTAAATCGGAAGTGGTGCTCCCACTCAACTATTCCCATTGTTAATTCTTGCTTATTATTACTTACTTAAAACTGAGAAGCGAAAACAAACGCGACACGAATAAGTTTATTTATTTTATATTTCTTTTAGCGAGCTTCTGGTAACACGGCCATGGCCGTAATCATTAATCAGTATTTTTAAGTGAGAGTAAAAAAAATATATAACCAAAACGCCAGAAAGACGAAAGAATAAACCAACACACACCAAAAAAAGAGGAGGAAAGCAAAAGAAAAAGGACCGTTCGGGTGACGGAGTGATGTAGATACCCCCCCCCCCCCGCCGGGCTGTGCATGGGTTCAGCATGATAATGAGGATAATCAAGTGACGTTATCCTGGACCAAGGGTTCGTGCCACGCTCTTGTCTATTATTTCAAATGTCCCAACAGGAAAAAAAAAGCTGCCTCGCACCGCGCCGATTTTTTTTCTAACGCCATTATTTTAGTTTTCTCTAACGAACAAGAAATAAAAAAAATGTTAAGGGAGTAATTACAAATGTGTTTTTTTTTACTTTTCTTAAGTATTAATACTGAGTGACAACACTTTTTTTTCTTGTTTTTTTTTTGTGTGTGTGACAGAGAGAAACCAAGGTGTCCTTGGGTAACACCCAAAATATGATGCCCAAGGTTCAAACTAGCCACGAGTGCCATCACAATGGGAGAGTGATTTACCGGGTGATGTTCACTGATAAAAACATGACAACAGGATGAATAAAAGAAAAGAAAGTGTAATAAAATGGTAAACCTGTTCAAACCGAAGCGCCGCCGAAGGAAGGCGAGCACAGAAGAGCTAAAACAATGCCTCAAGATCTAAACTTAGAGTGACCATGAGGCAAAAACGGAGGAAATAAAGGCTTCTCTTTCTTCATTGGGTGAGGCATAAGTGGAAATGATCACATATTTACTCAAACATTCCCCCGCATTAGAAGTCATTTACTGCATTCAATTAAATATAGAATAAATATAAATAGATTTTACGTTTGTGTCGGAGCGAAATTGATCAAAGAATGAGATATTTTATTTAGAGATTTTTGAAAGCGAAAATCAATCATGGTATTTTCGTCTAAATGTTTTGAACAACAGGTTCGCCCAGGGAGCGCAAAGTTAGTGGAATTATATATGTAAGGAAGGGAAAAAAACCCTGAGTAGCAAAATGAAGATGATAATAATGCGCTGGTAAACGGGGCACGACACCACTGAACCTGCATCCTTTCTTTCAAAGGAGGTTCTCTTGTAATTAACTAGTACCAATATGGTTTCATACAGGTAGACATGATAGGTTTTGGTTGGGACTTTTTCGTGGAAATTTAAGAGTTCAATTTTTTCCATTAAGGTTTTGCTATACGTAATGCGGTGTGACGTCCTCCACTTGATTCATGGATGAATGTTTTCTCCAAGGTGACGGGGCTGGTATCTATTTTGAATGCAGGTCACTCTTGACGACTGCCTACAAGGGCAAGAGCAGCTGTAAAATGGCTAGCCTATAAATTATGCTATCTTAAAAAATAAAATAAAAAAACACAGCTCATCTATCCAAAACCAAGACAGTCCAATAAAATGGTATAGTTTGTGGACACGAACCCGTCCCGAGTACAAGGAACAAGCGGGAGTGACTCGCTCGTCCCGGTGAGTGACGATCACCCAGACTGGGACATTCAACAAGAATGTGCGGAAAAGTCTGGGGGACAACGCAGTCTTCACAATAGAGGTGAGCGCTCCATCGAATGGCGGTGCGCCCCGCGAGTGTGTCCAATTCGGAGACGACAGAAAGCAACATGAAGCCGTCGTGGCATTGGAGGGTAGGTCCATGGGAACAGTCGCGGCGCGATGGCACGCAACTTTAAGTTCTTGCCGCCGCGATGCGGCCGAAGTAGATGTTAGCGACAGATGCGAATACCTCGACAAAATTTTTCCCTGTTGCGAGATGCTCGACCCGAGCAAACCTTGATGAGCCTCAACTTCAAGGGGACATCCATTCAGCCCCCTCCCCCCCACCTTCTCTCTCTCACCTCTGACTCAGCATGCAAGGGAAAACATCAATTTTTCTTGTATAAATAGGCCAGCCTCATTCGAAAACAAGGCGAGTCACGAGTCATAACAGCGTACCAAACCTAAGCATTTCCTTGCCAAGATACAAGCTGCACCCGGCCCCTACAAAAAAAGTAAAATATATCACGATTCACAAGCAAAGCAATCTTTCTCTTGTCTTACAAAGTAACCCCTCTCCCGGTCGGCTCGTTAAATCTCGCCTGCAAATATCTTATGCGTCTCTTAACCGTGAATTTAACAAACACTTATGTACATCTCCGACAAGTTGCGTGATGTACGTATTTGTGTCATTACCCCCATCAAACTATGTTGGCGATGGCCATGCGATCACCCCCCTTTTTTTGGTGTCTGATTTCTTACAAGATATCTCAAAATGGTTGACAGATTTCGATGAAATTTTGTGTACGAGAGGGGGAGGGGGCGCTTGGATCGAGGAAGAGTTTATTAGATTTACGGGCTAATCCAAAAGCGAATGCTGGATTACTTATCCACTTTCTTTAAAATTGCGAGATATAGCATTTTATGACATTTTTGCCAATATCATAAAAAGTAATGGGTTGGTCAAATTGAAAATAACCAGGGATGGACAAGTTCGACGTTCTAATAAAATACATAATTTGATCCGGAGCGGAATCTGTGCGATCAAAATGGAGGAACATTTTCTGCGCTGAAATAATAAATTATTCTCTTTCTTATTTAGCATATTTTTATACTATAAAAAAGAAAAATAGCGAAAATAAAAGAAAGGAAAACGAAATCCAACTAAGACTTGAAAATAAATAAAACTAAAACAACAGGCATCATCAGGTGCTGGAGGGAGGCTCCATTCTCCAGGGCTACCCAAGAATGAACACAACCCCCAAAGAACTATATAAAATGGAAGTCTCGCTCTTCCCCCATCCTTTTTCTTTCTTCTGCTAACCCCTACTTCGTCTTTCCGTAAGGGGCGTGGCTATTTGCCATTCTGGCCGCCGTGCTGACGGGATTCAGCGCTCCGTTCGGCCCCAGCTTAGCCTCTCCTCCTTCCTTCTGACGGGCGACAATAACTCTTGATTGAAGTTGCGTAGCCTTTAAACAATAAATCAATCAATCAACTATTATTCCAGAGTTGGGTGTGCAAGAACTCGTCCAGATTAGTGACCTCGCTCGTCCCGGTGGCGGATCAGGTAGTGACAAGAATGTGTCGGGCAATCTGGTAAGGGCTCCATCAAATAGCGATGCGTCCCGCTACTGTGCCCAATTCGAAGACTAAAGAAAGAGACCTGAAGCATTGGGGGCAGGTCCATAGGAACAGTCGCGGCGCAATAGCACGCAACTTTAAGTTTCCATCGGCCGTCTCCCATCTTATTTGCCAGGCAGTCCGGAAGGCTGACCTGATTTCCGGAAGACCGAAACCGAACTGATGGAGAAAAATTAGTGTTACTCTGTTGCAAATTTGGGGATTTTTCTGCGGCTTGTGAACTTTAAAACGAAGATTGATTTCAAATGAGGTTGGAGTAGGATGAATGACCCTAGTAGATCGGGACCCGGTTCGTAAATCAAAGTCTCACTCATCCAATGTGGTTCGATGTCACCAGACATAACTGGCATGTAGAGGTAGGCTGGCTGATAGGAGGGGATTGTAAAGAAAGATACTTCAAAAAGGTTCTGCAGCACCAAGTTTAGCGACATCGGTAGAGTTTAACACTAAAATAATCAGTCAAACATTTCCTGCGATAGGCTTTGCGCTTCTCCCAGACCAGGATACTTCAAATAAGAGTAATATTAGCATTCAAACATTTCCTCTGATAGGTTTTGCGTTTCTCCCTCAGCAGGTTACTCCACATCAGAGTAATACTTAGATGCCAACTGTACGAAGATGCTCCGTAAGTTCAAATAAGCAAGACAGAGAAGCGAATGAATGGATTCAAGGGCGCGAAAACTGTAAAACGAGTAATAAATTAAATCATGTAAGTAGTGAAGGAAGAAGGGGTTTGGGAGACCCCAAGTGAGTAGTTTGATTTAAGATTTTTTTTTTTTAATTAAGCGAAAATCAAGTCGTATATTTAATGGAAGTGAAAATGTGTGGAAGATTCTTCTAAACCGAATTCATTCTTCAAGAAAGGGTGAGTTTGACGAAGGAATGATGGTTGAGACTAATTTTCTGAATATTATTTTTTTTTATATTAAAACTAATTTTACTTTCTTTAAAAAAATCGACATTAATTCTTGACAAACTAATAGTTGAGCCTGAGGATGACTTGGAAATAAGATTGAAGCCTTTGAAGTCTTTGCGGGCGGGAAACTAGATACTAATAGTGGTCAGGGAATTATGAGAGGACATTATAGTACTGAAAATAGAATGGACTTGGCAGATAACAGAAATAAGTTCCAAGGCGATAGAGGTGAGGTCATTCAGGTTTCAAGAGGTGCTTCAGGGATAGGGGGGTTAAATTGTTTCTATACAAATGCTCGTAGTCTTAGAAACAAGAAGGATGAGCTATTTAGTTATATTAGCAATGAGGATATAGATATATTATGCGTTACTGAATCAGGGGTTAATGAAATAGAATTTAGTGACACTATAAGTGAATTTGATTTACAGGGCTATAATATGTACATTAGTCAAAGGACAGGTAGGATTGGTGGAGGAATAATTATCTATATAAAAAACAACATTGTTTCAAGTTTAAATACTTCAATAAAGCAGGATGGAGTTGAGTCACTTTGGATAGATATTAGGTTCAGTAAAAATAGAATGGTGCATTTGGGAGCTTTTTACAGGCCACCTGGGCAGACTGATGATATGGATGAACTAATGATAAGGGAAATAAGTAAGGGATGTGAAACAGATGCAGTTATTATTGGGGACAACTTAAACTCTGTGGACTGGAAAAATATGATAGGTAGGGATAGAACAAGTGGCAGGTTCATAAAATGCTTTGAGGATAATTTTTTGAATCAATTTGTTAATGAGCCAACGAGGGGGGACAATATATTAGATTTAGTACTTTCTAACAGTGATCATTTAGTTCAAGAATTGGCTGTTGGGGCAGCATTGGGAAATAGTGACCATCAGATAGTTCGTTTTAACTTGGGAATTGAGAAGGGTAAAATAACCGAGAATGCTGAAAAAGTTCCAAATTTTCATAAGGGAGATTATGTAAAACTTCGAAGCTTGCTAAATTTGGTAGACTGGGATGTAGAATTCAGAGGTAAAAATGCTTATGGGATGTGGGATACTTTCAAGCATATAATAAATGTAGTCCAAGAACAATGTATCCCAATGAAGGCCATTAGGAACAAAAGTAGGAAACCATTATGGTGGAATCAGGAGATAGCTAGAAAATTTTCAGAGAAGAAAAGGGCATACAAAAAATTACAAGTACAAAATAATATTCAAAATTTAAGTGATTATAGAATGGCTAGGAATGAGTTAAATAAGATTATAAAGAAGAACAAAAGGGTGTCAGAAATTAAATTAGCTCAGGATAGCAACAAAGATCCTAGAAAGTTCTTTAGTTACTATAAAATTAATAACAAGTCTGGCAGAGTTAAAATAGGACCTATCAAATATGAAGGGGTTGTGAGAGAAACTGATGAGGAAATAGTTGAGGTACTAAATGGTCATTTTGCATCAGTATTTACAAAGGAGAAACTAAATAGTCTTATGTGTAGTACTCATGGGTCAGGAAAAGAGGTGTTTACTAACATTAGTGTGGATCGGAGGATAATAAAAGGACTAATAGGTGAGTTAGATACTACCAAGGCCTCCGGCCCTGATAATATTCATTCTAGGATACTTAAAGAAGGGGTAGAAAGTATCTCAATAGCTCTGGAGAAGTTATATACTAGGTCACTGGAATATGGAGAAATACCCGATGATTGGAAGAGAGCGAATGTAGTCCCCATTTTCAAGAAGGGTAGTAAAGAGGATCCAAATAACTTTAGACCGGTTAGCCTAACTCCTGTAGTCTGTAAAATTCTTGAGAAAATAGTTAAAAAAAGGATTTGCCAACATCTAGAGAGGGAGGGGTTAATCAGCGATGCTCAGCATGGGTTTAGATCAGGTAGATCATGTTTGACTAACTTACTAGACTTTCTGGAGTTTGTAACAGATCAAGTAGATAAGGGAGAGAATGTAGATATAATTTACTTAGATTTTAGTAAAGCATTTGATAAGGTACCACATAGGAGACTAGTTCATAAATTAAAAATGATTGGGATATGTGGGGGTGTTTCAAATTGGATAGCTGAGTGGCTGAAAGACAGGAAGCAAAGGGTAGTGCTAAATGGTGTAAAGTCAGAGTGGAGGGATGTTATCAGTGGGGTTCCTCAGGGATCAGTTCTCGGTCCATTATTATTTGTCATCTATATAAACGATCTTGGGGAGGCAGTTAATAATAAAGTGTCAATTTTTGCGGATGATACCAAATTAGCAGCTGTAGTTAAAGATATTGATGATAATTTTAAAGTGCAGGGGGATTTAAATAAATTGTTATCCTGGGCACATAAGTGGCAAATGACTTTCAACCTTGATAAGTGCAAAGTTATTAACATGGGAAAAGATAATAGAGAATTTAACTATGAAATGGATGGGCATTGGCTGAGCTCAGTAGAGGATGAGAAAGATCTAGGAGTAGTAATAGATAAGTCATTAAGGTTTTCTAAGCAGTGTATTGAAGCAAGAAATAGGGCAAATAGAGTGCTGAGTTTTATTAAGAGAAATGTCAGTTACAAAAGTAAGGAGGTTATTCTTAAACTCTATAACTCTTATTTTAGGCCACATCTAGAGTACTGTATACAGGCATGGTCCCCACATTTTAGACACGATATTAACCTTCTCGAGTCAGTGCTACGGAGGGCAACAAAGATTATTCCTTCCCTGAGGCACCTTGAATATATAGATAGACTGAGGGTATTAAATATGTTCTCGTTCGAAAGGTGTGTGAGAGGGGATATGATTGAGCTCTTTA
This sequence comes from Ceratothoa steindachneri, assembly GCA_963969495.1. Classification (NCBI taxonomy): domain Eukaryota; kingdom Metazoa; phylum Arthropoda; class Malacostraca; order Isopoda; family Cymothoidae; genus Ceratothoa; species Ceratothoa steindachneri. Next base: position 86,004,961 of record OZ018325.1, on the reverse strand, counting down.
AAAATTTTTCCGGGATAGATTAAATTGGTGTTAGCAAGTTTTTTGAGTTAGATGATGGAAATCGGACTAGAGGTCACCACTTGAAAATTAAAAAGCAAGGGTGTAGGTTGGATTTAAGGAAGTATTTTTTCACCAATAGAGTGGTAGACTTCTGGAACAAATTGCCGCAGAGGGTAGTAGGTAGTCCAAATCTAAATGTATTTAAGAGTAGGTTGGATGAGTTTATGGGAAGGGAAGGTTGTGATGGTTCCTAAGTTTTGTATATATTAATATTGTTTGTATATATCTATAGCTGCATGATTTAGTTCTTGACAAGCCTTGATTGGTGATACCCTTGTTTCTGGATGCAATCCTCTGGATGTAGTTTTCCTGGGAGTTTGGGTGCCTTAAAAAAGAGGCCGTTTGACTCGGATGACCTATGATGAGCCCTTGTGGCTTTTGTCATCTGTTATATTATATTGTGGGGGACTTTGATTTTGTCTTTCCCTGGTGATGGTGCTTTTTGTGGGTGGGTTTTGACGGAGGCGGATGACCTTTGATATGCCCTTGTGGCTTTTGTCATTCGTGTAATTATGTTATGTTATGTTATGTTAAGTCTGAAGAGGAGCTAAAAGCATATTTTCAGAACAATAAGATGATCGTGTTTGACTGTGACGATGGAATGGGACCATATAAATATATATATATATATATATAAGCCCCCATCTGGCGACTCCTACCAAGTGCATGAGTCGCCGTATTCAAATTTAAGCCTTATTAGGCTATAAAAAAAGAACAAATCAAAATCAAAAAACAACAAAAAAAGAAGTAGGACACGCTCCGGTGCCGCAGGGAGGCACTCACCCCCCCGGCACAGGAGCATGCGACCAACATCAAAGCGAGCAAAATAAAATGGACGAGTCAAGGGTCTGATATTAGAGTTCCTGGTCTACTTGAATGACATGTGTACATATTTAGTATACATGTGTATCGTTAATGATAGTGGCGCATTCGAAACCAGACTGCGACGACGTTTTAAAGCGTTCTACCCCCGAACTGCACTCTTTTGACCTACACTTTAATGTGGGAAACGAACCAGGGGGCTTCAGCGTATGGCAGCCGCGTGAATGCGACCCAAATCTGGGCTCCATCAGACAACTTATCACACTCAATGTGGCTTAACTTCACTGTAATCGGAAGCGGTGTTTCCACTCGCTGGTTCCGGCGTTCGTGTGCGTGGGAGTGAGACCATGATATGGAAGAAGAAATAGCGATGTAGGTGCAATGTAAATCAAAAATTTGAGAGGAATGTTGTGGAAGCAGGCTAGAGTAATGAACGATTAGGTAAGCGGTGTGGATGCATATGTAATATGAACATGTAAATGAAGTGTCAACGGCTCTAGGTTGGAAGGCACGCAAAAAGTGGATCGATTATGCGAACGAATATTTAAAAGAACTGGGACTGACAAGCACAGGTGGGTGTTATGTGAATATGTGCGCATGGAGGAGATTTGTATGCCACCACTGATAAATAAAATACCGCAAAACCTCAAATAAATTATTTTTACTGCCAAAGAATTTGATGGTGCGGCGTTCCTCTCTCCGGTGAGGTTTGGGCGACTGCTCGCCTGCCCGTCGCGTCGCTCCATCAGAGAGTGGCCCTCGCAACGGATTCAAGGACACCTGCTGTAAGTTGGGTTTCGAAACCATTTGTCGCTATTTATTCCGAATTTTTTTTTTAACCAGAGGCCAACTTATGTAACAAATGGGAATATTTCCATTTATTGAGAGGGGGGGGTAGATTTTTTTTTTTTTTTAATTTGATAGAGCCCATCTGGCAACTGCCCACTTGGGCATAAGTCGCCGATGTGGGGGGGGGGGGGAAAGGTCAGAAATAGGAAACTTCATTAACACTGAAAATTGGAGGAAAGAAGTTTTACAAAATCCAAGAACAAGTTCAGGAAGAGAGCGCAAACACCCACAAGGAGCGAGAAGGCCCGTTCGGAATAAGTAATCAAAAAGAAAAATTGTGTAATCAAACGATGGCATTTTCATTAATTGGAAAGGATTGGTACAGTCGTGAAATTTAAGAGTAAAGAGAACCCTAAACAGAAAAAAACTTAGCAACCATAAAGAGAAGCACCTATAAATTCAAATTAGCAGCTCAACTCTCTGGTGGGAACTCATTAACAATAAGGAACTTGGCAAAGCGCATGGTTAGCTTGGATATCAGATCAGGAGTGGATATATATATATATATATATATATATATATATATATATATATATATAATCTAAGGGAGGGCTTAGCGGGCGTCATATTACACAAAACCTTGGAATTACTCTTACCACAGTCAATTAAATAGTTGTACAATTCACCAGAAAAGACAAGGATTCAACAGCATCCCGCCCAGGACGATCTGGGCCCTCTGAAAGGTGTCTTCGGGCTGTCAAGCGGATTGTTGAAAATAATTTCCGTTGTAAAGCAGCTGAGGTGCAAAGCAACTCTAAGTGAGTCGGAGTACTGGTGTGAGGTATATCCATCAACTTGGCTACTATGGCAGAGTAGATATAAAGAAAACCTATTCTTTGAACAGCAACTATCCAAAGAAGAAAGGAGTGGGCAAATGGGATAGAAGAAGAGATCCATAGGGTTCTGGCACACTGCCAGACGAATCAAGATTCACACAATTTTCTGACATTGGACGTGTGCGGGTCTGGAGACTGCATAACAAAGAGTTTGATTTAAATCGAGTAGCAGCAACTGTGAAATAGGCGGTCTTTCAGTGATGGCGTTGGGAGCAATCTGGTAAAAAATGATACCTTATTTAGGGAGGAGGATGTTCCATGCTACAGAGCCAAAAACACCACGGACTGCCAGTTCCTAAACGGGATTAGAAAATTTACTTTGCCAAGCTAATCGCCTGATATGAACCCCATTGAATACATTTGAGACATGCTGGATATAGTATTGCGAAAGAAGCAACGAAAATCAAAATCCAAGGCAGATTTTTCAGCATGTAGTGAGTGTACTGCTTGGGCAGAAACACGGAGGAGAAAAATTCTGAACTTATTCATACGATGTCTAAAAGGGTTAATGCATTAAAAACTGTACATGACGCACTATATATATATATATATATATATATATATATATATATATATATATATATATATATATATATATATATATAAATATATAATATATATAGTTTATAACACACCATGAAAAACAGACCTTTATGTATTTGCAAGCACGATAGGTAAATGAAACTCTTATCACTGACAGGAAATGTATTCAAACAATAAATTAAATCATCAGGACCATACAAAAACATCAATATAGTTTTTTGTCCAAGAAATACAATTAATCAGTAACGCAAAAGTTTACAAAACATATCAAATTGTTTCTTAATATTTAGTAGCATAACCACTATTGCTAATAACAGTTTGTAGCCGCTTAGAGTAGTCTCCAAGTACTTCTTACATGTGTTTGTGTTAATTTTACTCCATTCCTCAATGCATATTTTCTTCAGTTCAGACATGTTTGTTGGCTCTCTCTTTTGGATTCTGAGCTTCAGTTACTTCAATAGACTTTCGATAGGGTTCAGATCTGGGGATTGACTAGGCCATTTAGAACATTTACACCATTTGATCTAAACCAATTTCGTGTCAGTTTTGCTGTATGCTTTAGATCATTGTCTTGTTGAAAGATTCAATCCTGTTTTAATTTAAGAGAATGAACACTTAAACGTAAACTTTTCTTCAAGATTCTTCTATAATGTTCTCCATTCATCCTCCCTTTTATGGTTTCGATATTTCCAACACATGTGGCACTAAAACAACCCCAGATCATGATTGAGCCACCTCCATATTTTACTGTTGGGGTAGTGTTCTTCGGTACCTTTCTTTTGCCACACCCTCGGAGCTCCATTACGGCCGAACAGTTCTATCTTTGTCTCATCCGACGAAGATATTTATTGAGTGTTTCTTATGAACCAAATGAGTGAATGGTATAAAATCGACGAAAGAACAATCAAGAATATTATACACGAAAATATAAAATGCACGAATCCAGAAGAAACGCTACAAGTCACAATATATTATAAAACCCCCAAAATAAGTAATCACCTCATTATCAACGACACAAGTACGAAAAAAGAATTGGAAACTTCCAATGTAATTTATGAATTCACCTGTCCGCATGAAGATGGCAAGCTTCATAATTCAAATAAATACATTAGAATGACAACCACATCCCTATCTCGTAGACTCACCATGCATCTGCAAAACGGCGCCATCAAGAACCACTACATGCAACATAGAATTCAACTAACACGAAAATTTTTAGTACAAAACACCATTATCAAAAGGAGAAGTGACTGCACACGCCTTCATATCCTGGAAGCGATCCTAATCCAAGAAGAAAAACCGAAGATTAATGCCCAATTGACCGCCATCCAGCGAACCTTAAAACTCTTTACGGATTAACGGTCAATAATGACCGAAATCCCATTCCCAAATGTACCTTTTCTAACTACTTCCTGTCAACCACATTTCCCTTCTTTTCATTATCTAAATTATAATTAGTATATAAATGTAATACCTTTAAATGTTTAACCAGCATAAAATTAATTCGCTCCGAAGATGGTCAAACGTGACCGAAAGCTCAGCTAGCAAAAATAAACCATGAATATCGGAACACTTATCTATAACCTTTCGCAAGACGAAAAAAGAATAATAAAGAAATTAGAAAAGCAAAGAAAGAAGCTTATCAAGGTTCAACTAGACCTGGTCTTTAATTAAACATGCATAAAGGAAAAACTCCTAACTAAATATACAAATATGTATGTATATATATATATATATATATATATATATATATATATATATATATATATATATATATATATATATATATTATTATTATTATTAGTACATACACATGGTGCACTCCATACGAGAGGAGTATAGATGCTCCACTCAGAATCCCTTCGGGCGGGAAGTGGGCTTTGCATTGAGACAAGGGCGTGCGAGGACAGACGTATCAAAGGGAGAGAGAATTCAGTGAAGGGCTCTCCTTCTCTCCTGAAGGAGCCGCCACACTTACGCCGGATGAAGGGGTTAGACACCCATAAAGAAGAGGGGAGATAGCAAATAATGTAGGGGTTCAAGGGGAAGGCAGGGTGAGGGATGAAAGTACGGCAGAGAGAGAGGCTAGAGACAAAATCGTCATGCGACGAAGCGGAGACGCAAAGGTATAAAGAAACGCGTAATTAATTATCTCGTCTGATTTCCATACATCAAAATTAGTCGAATCTCGGGGTAAACATTAACTTTAACCCCACATAAAACGGGAGGTGTAGGGGTAAAATGAATCCAAAGTCGATTTTTGACGGGTCTTACGTCAAACACCCGAACAAATCCCAAAGATTGGCTACGACAGCGATTGAGTACCAAGACCATACTCACTGAGATAAGCACCGTACACTCACAATTTTGCGGTAAACTCCAACACAATTTGTTTTTCTTAAGCGCCCACTGGCGACTCCCAACAAGAGCCTAAGTTGCCGTAATTAATTTCTTATCCTAAAACTAGGTTATTTTAATATACAAAACAAATCTATAAAAAGAACAAAAAATAAACAAACCCAAAGCAACAAAAACAAGATGAGGGAAGCACGCTCCGGCGCGGGAGGATTATGCCACCAACACACGAGAGTAAAATAAAATCGAGAAGGACCTGAGCGACAAGAAAGCCAGCAGGGTCAACGCAACTCGAATAGGGAACGCGCTTTCGTTGTGGAAGCAGATTCCCGCCCCCCTCAAAATACAAAGCGAAAACCAACGAGGCGTATCCCACAGAAAGCCTGCACAAGGGGGAGATCTGTAAAGTGGTGAACATGGAGAAAGTGAAAAATATGTGCAAGGTAGCCGCAGATCTTCTTAGAGACACGAGCTGGAACGCAATTATCCAGATGTTAGCTGCAACATGGTTCCCTTTCTACACCAAACACCCTGTTACGCGGGTCGGAACACTTGCTTCTCCTATTTCTACAGATGTTAGCTGCAGAATGGCTCCCATGCTACATCTAAGACCCGCTTACAGGGTGAATCGGGAGACTTGCTCGTCTTATTTCGCCAGATGGTAGCTGCAGCATAGTTCTAATGCTACACCTAACACCCTCTTGCAGGGGACTCGGTCCACTGGTCCGTCCTATGGATTCCTTCGGCCTCCTGTAGTCTTCACTTTTGTCTACTATTTTATAATATTACCAAACATTTTCGCCTCTAACTTTACTATTTTATGGAAGAACCTTCCACACACTTAAACTTCCTCTAACGTGACCGCTTTCTTTACAGAGTTCTCCATACAAACTTAACTTCCTGCGTGGCTTTGCCTCGTCGCTATTGCGCTTGATATTCGAAAGAGAAAAAAAAATAGAGGGAGCCCCTTTCCAAAACCTTGTGGTGGAGATTCTTTTGTTTTTTGTCGATATTTTTAGATTAAAATAAGAGGTTTGGACAAAATAAGACTATTTTAATTACTAAGTTTTATTCTAAACATGGAGTTGACCCTCCTTTAAAATTAATAACAGTTTCAAAATGTTGAGGAATTGATTCGTAGAGCTGCTAAATAGTATTTTGAGGCATTTTGGCCAATTCCTAGAGCGAAACCTGCTCCAGGTCTTTCATAGGACGTTGAACGCCAGGAGGCAAGGCTGCGTTTTTTTTAAACTCTAGCCACCCTGTAAGGCAAGAAGAAATAGGCCACCCTGTAAGGCAAGAAGAAATAGGCCACCCTGAAAGGCAAGAAGAAATAGAGTTGATGAGGGGTTGAGGCATTCCCAAGTAGAAATGAAACGACCACCCCACCTGGATGCAATCCTGGAGTGGGACCAGCCTGGTTGGTTGTATCCCGTGTGAGGTTAAGCTGCAATTGAATTTCCACTTCCTAACTATTGCATGGACTGTTAGCGCGGGGGGAGGGGCTATACAATTCCCTCAATATGCAACAACCTCCCTCCACTCTAACCTGGTATCTCACGGCCACCCCACAGAAAGCGCGGCACCACTTATTAGCGGAGCCTACAGCACAGGTTGTACGATCAAATTCTTTCTCACTTAAAATCCAAAGCGGTCGGAGGGAGCAGATATGGCAGCTGCTCCTGGGGACCTTTTAATAACAACAACAAAAACAGAGACGCTGGTGGAGGGAATCGTTTCCTTAGCTACTGCTCCAATTGACACTCGAAATGCTCGAGTAAATTAAGAAGTGTCGAGTGTGGGATCCAATCCTGGTGTTCAACGTCCTTTTCGCGGAGTTCGAACTAGTTTTTATGACTTTAGCTGTGCGAGTGGATAGATCATCATCCTGAAAGATGACGTCTCCAGTGGGATGCACCTGATCAGCAAAATTGACAGATAATCTCGAAAATTGGTCTTGTCAAGCAGTACTACTAGTGAACTAAGGGAAATTTCCATGATATCGTGGCACAAATAATCACAGACCCACTTCAATGTTTCACAGTCGGAATGAGAGAGACAGGATCATAATATTCTTAACGCGTCCTTTGCAAGGAAGCTCGGCCAGAACATGGAAAAAATACAAAGGAATATTCATTCGAATAGATCACATTCTTCCATTGTCCAGTTCTAATGTCTAAACACTACTTTTTACAACGCTCCATATTGAATTGTGTAAGCAAAGTTTGGGCAATTGAAACCTTTCTGTTATACCAGTCCTCGTGAAACCCTCGAGACATGGCTCATTAAATGCTGATTAAGTTCTGTAATCACCTTTGAAGCTGTGATCCTATGATTCTTCGACAATCTTCGCTTTAGAATTCTACGGTCGTTATCTCCGAGCCTTTTCGTTCATCCACTTTTGTCAGAGCTCGTCTTTCCACAATTCAAATACTCATAATCTTAGAAGAATTTCCTCTGGACACTTGAAATGAGGCTTATGGCACAAAATAATATATAGTAATCTGCAACATATTCAAGGTCATTCGATATTTTATGTAATAATAATATCGTCGAGAAAAATAAGTGAAGTGTGCAGGTGTTTCAATTATCATTTTATGCAACCCATGTATAAAAATAAGCCTAGTTTCACAAAGCGCCCAGGAAAGTGCCCAAACCGGCTGATTTTATCTGGCAATTCCTGTATGGTCACTTTCCCATCCCAAGCCTACGTTTGGATGAAATGTACCGTCCTCAATCCTTTTCAGTCACTTTCTACTCCATTTTTCACCCCGTTGTGAGCTCTCCGCCTCATTGCTGTGCTGCTGAGTGTTCATACCCCGATTGAATTACACCACCTTTTCTCGATTATCGCATCCCCCCTAAACCCATGTTTCATTTCTTGTATACCGAGTGGGTTTTTTTTTCATGCATGGCAGGATGCCCTTGCAACCTTCCTTTTAGGAATGAAAAGAATAAGAGTCACCGAAAGATATATTTTATTCCCGGGTCAGGGAGTCGGGTTCAGACACGCCCAATTTTTTTGTGTGAAATCTTCCTTCGATAGGGGAATTTATTATTGGCGGAGTCTCTAGGGACACCAACTGACAAAAACGTTCACATAAATTACTGCAGGCGAACTCTACGAGAATCCACTCCGCAACAAGCACACTTTAGCCGTTGAAGCCATAAGTCCCCAAAATGCAGACCAAACACCAGAAAATAAAACATGTAAAGATGCAAAATGTCAAATAGAAAACAAGGAAAACCTCACTTAATGAGATCGAACGTGGGGGCCATTTAATAATGCAGGAGAGAGTAGACAGACAGAAGCAAAAATTTAATAACAAAAATGAAAAAAATAATGAATGGCGTTGTGTCAATACTCATGAAACGGTGGGGGCACATAAAAGTCCTGCGGAAACACATTCGTACACATGAGGTTGGATTAAGTAGTACGAACTAGTTTCCTCTCGAGTGCTAAGGAGAAGAAAACAAATATGGTGGAGGGTATACACCCACAATAGTGGAGGTATTAAATAAAAAGTTACCTAAGACCATTAAAAAAGCGACAACCTTTAGTACTGTGACTAAAAAGTCACCTTTCCAACTCAGCATCAAACAGATTTTAAACACCCTCTTTTCAGAGACACAGCAAACCACTCTCTATCAAGCCCCAGGAAGGATGGGGAATGATGCCTCCCCCCCTCCTTGTTTGTTTCGACTTTACTTGTGCCTACTAAACGTGGGCGGAGCCTTCCTGTATTCGCCTCTTTCACATTTCCACTCAATTAACCCATATAAATAATGATGTAAAGACGATGATAAGTTAAAATCTCGATTCAAACAAGTCAGTGATAAAAGCAGGAAGACAACAATTAAAAACCACGGGAAAATCCCATCGCCACGCTGTTTTTCCGTCATCGTGAGAACTCCACTTCCCGCAGTTCTTTCAGACGGAAAAGGTCAAGCAACTCGAAATTCTCGAGTTTAGGGAGGTGGGGGGGGGGGAATAAGACCACTTGCTCTGAAGTCTCAAAAGCATGGGGAGGCCTGTCTCCCCCTATGGATCCGAGCGGTCATCAACAATTTAAAATATTTAAATTATATGAGAGGCTGCTCCCTTTAAAAACTAAAAAAAAAAAAAAAAATGCCACAACTAAGAACGCACGAATCTGCCCCAAGGAAACGCGACAGATGATGCGAAAGAGGTAATGCAGATATTCCAATGACTCAAAGGACTCAACAAGCATTGTGAGTCAACAAGGAAAAAAAAAAAACCAGTCTCCGAACCGGGAACGGCGCATAATCTGTACCGAGCGGTATAATGTAAAAAGCTTGGCCGTGAAGACGACGAAGAAACCAAGTCCCCTTCAGATTTTGTCCCGTGTACATTGGCACTACCACGTGTGACAGGAAAAACAAAGATAATACTTCCGGTGCTGTGGAAGCAGAGACTGTGGCGACAAACGTTCAAAAGGTGGCGTAGCGTGTGCGAAGCTACGCCAGACTGAGATATTCGGCAATAAGAGCTGGGTAGTTAGATTGCAGGACCAAGCAGTCGTCAGAGTAATGTTAAGGGGATCGTTCAATCAGATGGCAGTGCGGCCTGCAAGTGCGCCCGATTCGGAGGAGGCAGAAAATGTCGAGGCATTGAGTCACGGCGAATGACACGCAAATTTAGGTTCTCATCGGCTGTCCCTTAACTTCTTTGACATGCATGGCGAAGAGGCGACATGATCCCGGTCATATATTCAGTGTGGAAGAGCAAAGCACTGGTCCTATCGTCCACTCTTTGCAGAATGCTTAGCGCCTCTATTTCTCGCAATGGAAACGTCCAGGAATACAGAAGACAATCACCACATCCGCCCAATTCACGGCGCCTCGGTGGCATCACGAACATCGCGAACTTGCGGATGCTGGGATTCCAATGCCTCAAGTGCATTCTGTGAGACTATTTAAATCACAATCCGTTCTACGTACCGAGGCGTGTATTGCAACCAACTCCGATGTAAACAGATTCATGGCCCGGATGAGATCACGGGTTCAAACAAGCGGGAAGAGTGAAACCTCCCCCACTTCTTCGGATTTCGAGTGTTCCGTGTACATTGGCACCGCTCCAACGTTATGACATGTAATTCAAGAAATCCGAACGCATTACTCCACTTGCTGTTGTATAATATGTGTGTTAAGAGGGGTAGCGACAAATGTTCAAAGGTGGTACACTCTAGGGTGGCGTCCTGAGCAGAACCAGAAGCACCACCGACAAGAAAGCTAGATCGAGCTCTCGAAGAAGATACCTTGCCCTAAATCAAAAAGGCTTATGGTATGATTTGCGTCTCATTTCGGCATAGATACCGTCGAGATCAGCTCCGAGAAAAAAATATGGGAACCGTTGGCGATTCGAAAAGACACTAGAATCGCGCAAACGGTGCAGAGCGAGCCGGTATCTCTTAAGCATATCAATGGACAGGGTCTCTACAAGAGATGTGCGGAAGGCACCGAATGTCAAACGGAGACGAGTGTGGTAGATCGAGTCCACCTCATTTAGATCCTGTTGAACAGTTTTTTTAAGAGCTCATCTGGCGACTGCCTACTAGGACAAAAGTCGCAGTAATCACGTTACAGCTTAATACCAGGCTAGATCCCCCCCCCTTAAAAAAATGAAAAAAACAAAAAAAAAAAGTAAGCACGCTCCAGCGTCGCGGGAAGGCTCGTCTACAGCCGGCTCAGAAAGTCAAATAAAAGAGGCCAGCTCCTCCAAAAATCGAGATAATCCACAAGTCTGTCTGTGTACACGAACACGTCTCGAGTAGAAGGGACAAAAGGTAGCGACCTCGCTAGTCCCGATGCGGGGACAGGTAACGCACGCGAATATCACCCAGAGCAAAATGTCCCAGGCCTACTTCGGAGCTGCAAAAGCCTTCTTCGAGAAAACACGAACTGGAATGGCTGTAGGCCGCCTGCTACGAGCAGAGACGAGTCTATCTTGATGTTACCTTCCTCTGTGGGTCATCATCGAAGTGCTCAAGCGGGCGGCTATTGCCACCTTCTTGGACGTTATTACTCCGAGTTGAGCGATTCAAGGGAGGGATGTGGCAGCTCCGTTTTGTGCGAAGTAGCCACGCGAGGAGAACAGGAGGCACTGATATTAGACAGAGCAGTGCTTGCGCCGTTGTTGCTGCCAACAGGACAGGGGAAAAGAACCCCAAGGTTTTTTTTCTCGCGAAATTTAAAGCGTAATAGATACGAGGTCGCATCACGCAGAGCGTAGACCAAGCCAAAATACTGGGTAATATATGGTCGCAGGTACTCACTCCTCCAGGGATCAGGGCGGGAGTGTTCACAACTGGGAGCACTGAGGCCGGGAGGGGGTGCTCTTCAGCCAGGTTTCTAGTGTAGCAGTGGCATTGCCTTCCCGCGTTAACGATACCCACCACCACGCAGTAGCACTGATAATTTATCAAGGACGAAAGTAACAAAGACCGTTGGGTGGGGCTAGAGACATCACACTGCTTCCTCGTCACTCACTCAACCCCGACCTACCCTTAGTCAGACAGCTCTTCCGTGTTATCATCCACTGAGTGGGACACATAAAGCAAGAGTGACACGTCGGAGAAACGAAGAGCCTCGGTTCGCTACCGGCAAAGCAGCTAGGATCATGCCCAGGCGGGGCATTTGTCCCCTCAGAAAACTCCCATGTTTCTCAAGGCAGTGACAGTAGTGATGACGGCACCACTGACCTCGCCTTCCTTACGGGTTTACGGTCCGGGAGGGCACAAGATCCTGTCGACAATATCACGGTTGCCCATGCTACAGCTGGCAACAAGGCAATCTTCCCACTTAGAGCAAACAAAATCAGAGATTTGAAATCCTTCTTGGTATCCAGGATATATTTTCCTTCTGACACTATATCCTTACTTCCTGACCTTATCTATTCACCTCCCGTCAACAACTGAAAACCAAATCAAAAGGAAGCGAGCGTTTGGGAAGGGGGTAATTCCTTCACTAAGAAAGACACGGAACATTTTTTACCCGAAGTAAAGAAAATGCCTGGTTTAAAATTGATCACAGCAAAGAGCGCTTTGCAAAAGCCTTAGCTCCAAATGACAGTCATTTCACAACAAACACGAGTCCCAGAGAACGAGCGACAAATTCGTTGTGGAGTGAAAATGGAAACAGGGACAGGGCACTGGGACGTAAATGGCGGGAGGAGTGTGTGGGGGGGGGAGGGGGGCAGGAGATCAAAATGCTTGTATGAAGGTTGAGGCGAAAGATGCGACCAGATGAGACAAGCGGAACCATTGTTTTTTGGCGTGGGGGCTCAGAAGACTACCAGTCGGGAGGAGGAGGAGGAAGGAAGGAGTAGCAGTCATTGTTCGGATGCGAGTGGCCGAACACAGGACAAATGTCTATTCAAATGTCAGTTTGGGATATATATATATATATATATATATATATATATATATATATATATATATATATATATATGGGTTGGACAAAATAATTGGAACAGTAGAAATTTAACACCAATATTTTAGTGAGCCTTATATTACGAATATACATCCAAATTTCATTGTTTTTATTGTTGATACATAGTTTTATTTATTAACTTTAATGATTATTTGTATTTCTTATTCAGATCGTGGTATAGATGCTAAGATGCGTGACCTCACTGAGTTCGAAAAAGGGCAAATTGTTAGAGCTGGAATTGTAGGAGCTTTCGTCACCAGAACAACTAAGGTCCTTGGTTTTTCGAGAGCTACCATATCAAGGACCATGACCGAATTCAAGAAGCAAGGCAAAACCTCCAGCACAAGGAGTAATTCCGGCAGGACTTTGAAGCTGGCTGAAAGAGACCGATGAGTACTGAAACGCATTGTGATTGAAAAATCCCAGGACAACTGCCCCTAAAGTGACTGCAAAGTTGAATCAACATCCCACTAGCCTAGTTTCGACCAAAACTGTTCGCTGTGAGCTCAATAAAGCCGGATATCATGGAAAATCCGCCATCAATAAACCTCTGATTTTTAATCAAAACATTCAGAAAAGGCTGAACTGGTGTAGAGATCACAAGGGCTGGTCGACAGACCAATGAAAGTAAGTAATATTCTCCGACGAGTACAGTTTTTCTCTTGTCTCCAGTGAAGGGTGAGTTTATGTTGTGGAGGTAGCGCGGGAAAGCTTTTAATCTTGAATGTCTTCTTCCTACAGTGAAGCACAGAGGAGGGTCAGTGATGGTTTAGGCAGCCATATCTTCGAATTATCTTGTTCCAATCGTTGCCCTGCATGGTAGGATCAACGGCAACGAAATCAGATATTTTGGAAGATCAAGTCCATCTCATGGTCCAGACATTATTCCCTGATGGTGAGTAGTTTTTCCAAGATTAAAATGCCCCAATACAAAACGCCCAATGTGTAGTTAGGATTTGGTATGAAGAGCAGAGGAGTGAGCTACAACACATGGAGTGACTCCCACAATCTCCAGATCTTAAAATTATTGAGCATTTGTGGGGCGTCTTGGAGCGACAAGTTAGAAGTCGTTACCTTCCACCGTCGAGTCTGAAACAGCTGGAGCAAGTATTTTAAGAAGAATGGCTCAAAATTCCTCTCAATGAAATCAGGAAGCTGTATGAATCAATCCCAAGGCGCATCGACGCTGTTCAGAAAGCAAAAGGAAGTATTCGCTGACTGCGGTCTTCCAGTTTGAGGACGAAGGGTGTCACGCTGGACCTGAAGTAGAGCAGTTGTCTAATAATGCCACTACATTAACCGTGCCAATTTGTCTTGGAACTTTTTTCCATCTTTCGAATGTATTTGGATAAGATAACGCTGTTAAAATATGAATAAAAACGGTTTCTACGACGGTAAACGAGACTATCATAAAGGGGAAACTTTGAAATGTGCTTTTTGGGGCACTGTAGAAGTATTCTCTGACTGCGGTCTTCCAGTTTGAGGACGAAGGGTGTCACGCTGGACCTGAAGTAGATCAGTTGTTACCAGAAGAGGGTACAAATCTTTTTTCAAAAAATCTCTCCGGGTGACTGCATGCAATGGGCAGTCGTAAAAAAACAACAAAGAAAAACAAAAAAAGAAAGACATGCTCCGACGTCGGGTCGACTGGCGCCCGAGCATGTACAACCCAAACAACATGCAGTGGAGGAGGCTTTCCTTCTCCCGAAATTCAAGAATGCCAGGTCGGCAGGGAGGGAGGGGGGGACGAATCCGTACAGAGTAAAGGGACAAGCGGTAACAACCTCACCCGTTCCGTCCCCTGAAAGATAACATGCGCGAAGATCCCCCAGACTGGGTCACTCAACGTGAATGGACGACACACCGCAACTCCCAGAAATCATTACCCTGAACACCGTACGTAAAATGGAAATTGTGACATCATTATCTGTTGTGCCAACAATGGCTACACCCAAAGAAACTCTCACAGCCGTCATTGCTTTGCACCAATATGACCTCTCGTACCACAGTCGTGTGCAGGAATTGCTACGAGGACACACACACGCCTTTAAGAAACATATTCTCGTATTCTGGAACACCAATATGTTCCAAATGCTCTAAAGAACGCCAGGGGACGACCAAAAGTAACCATTAAATGAAAGGGCCCACTCCTCGTGTGGAATCAACTTCAAAATCGTATCGCTACTAGTGTAGAACTTGCTCAAGATGGCAACAGGCGGATGTATCTACAGCTGCAGAACTCGCATCCGTAGTCTAGATTGGAACGAACAAAGGAAAGGCAAAAGAAGTAGCCTTATCAGCGTCCTAATCGTTGAACATCACAGAACAAACAGGGCCATGGCACGGATATAAGAGATCCTGAAGCTGCGAATGTGCGCGACTCAGGCGAGGCGCCGTTCAAAAAACAAGACCAAGGAAGCAGTGCGACTGTACCGCTTCTAGGGAAACTCCATCTAGGAACAAGTCCGGGTTGCTGTCAGTAAATTTGGGAGGCATTTCCTACCGCGAAAGGTGTGGAGGGGCTCCATGATACCGTGTTATCATGTGTTATCAAAGGCCGAATCCAGATCAAAGAACACTTCTATATCTCAAAATAAATTCCATTCGCCAAAAGAGTTTGGTGGAGGCAAATGTTTATTGAGGGATGCCGAATAAATTTTGTGGGAGTGTGGGCAGATCCGGATCACTTATTCACTTTCTGACATTTTTGCCAATTATAAGATTCTATGATAGCAAAATAAACAATTTGATTCGGATCTGTGAGATCAAAATATATATTTGTAGGGGGCAATCTTTATCAAGTCACAGTGAAATAGGGAGTGTTGGAATCAGGAATGACACCAATGTGTAAATGTGTAGCTGAGATAACGGAGATTCAGGAGGCTTTAAACAGATCTTGTGCATCTGTTAAACGTAACAGGTTGTATTTGGAAGAATACCAGATCATGATTTGCCTTTATTGAAAATCAACTTTTTGGGGGATAATTTGCAAATTACTGAAGATAGACTCCTAAAGCAAGGGGTAGCTTTCCAGGATGAAGGAATTGTTTACTGTTACTTCATTTGGCGTATGGCTAATCCGAGATAGAAATCCTGATTCATTCCATCATTACGGAATATTATACTTTTGTTCAAATCGCTATTTTTTGTACTTTGGAGACCCCCCCAAACCTACCTTTCGTGGGTTTCTTAGAGAAACTGCTAAGGGCAAGACTACACGTGAAATTGGTAAGTTTTTCAATTTATCTGAATCTACGATAAGATCCATCCGGAAAAAGGAAGAATACATCAGAGATTGTTCTAAGAGTCACCTCACCGTACCCGCTAAAATATGACACATAGTTATGGCCAAATAAAATCTCTCCAGTCTCCTGGGAGAGCTGAAGCAGAAGCAATTCTCCCACACAGCTATCTGATTTGATCTCTATGTCAAAAATACCACCCTATAAAGGCAATCACATTTTTAAATTTAATTTTCAAAAAAGTGTTTTCGGTTTTAAAAAAAGGGGAGGGGGTTTACTATATATATATATATATATATATATATATATATATATATATATATATATATATATATATATATATATATATATATATATATATATATATATATATTCGATGGGCGGGGGATGCTAGCCACACGAATCTTTAATTTCGCCAGAAAAAAGTAAAAAAGTGAACATGAAATGCGGAGAAATTCAACTTCATTTATTGCGCATGAACAAGGCTTCGAGCTGCCTGCTCATCTTCGGGTTCTAAAATACAAGAGCATAAGATAGTACCAAATTTACAATCAAATAGAATATTAAAAATGTCTAAAAAGGGGGTAATTTTGTTTTTCTATAATAAAAAATCATAAGAACACATAATTTACAATCAATTAAAATATTAACAGGGTCTGCTTCCCGGACTAACCTTGGCAATTTTACCATTCGAAAGAGAATGCAAAACAACATAAGGGTTTCAAATTTCGTTAGAATCGGCCTAATAGTTATAATGTTTTGCCAAAGCAAAATAATTCCCGGGCTAACTTGGGAGGACTTTGGCAATTATATCATCATTCGAAAGAGAATGTAGAATAACATAAGGGTTTCAAATATCTTTAAAATCGGCCGAATGATTACAATGTTATTACAAAAACAATAAAAGCAAAACAGAGACCGACCGACCGTGAGATGTAGAGTCGCCCGCGACTAAAAATTATAAAGGGATACAAGAACCATTAAAACACTCAACCATGTTGATATGAGTCCAGATAGAATTGTGGAAGAGAGATTGAAGTAGGCATAGGTAAGATTGTGTTAGGTGAGTTATACCATGAGCAAGGAAACAGGAGAAGTCTCAAGTAAGAGTAGAGGCACAGGTTTTAATATAAAGTGATTCTAGAATTCTCAAGCTTTGTTCATTCTTATTTTGACGAATTATTTTAAAAGTATTGATAGTTATGTTAGCATTGAATTTAATTGCATGTTTTCTACGATTAAGTGGGTGTCCGGTGCGAACGCTGATGCCTATGTGCGAGGAAAACCTTGCTCTCAACTGAGCAAGTAAATTGAGCCAGAAGGAGAAACCTCCTCTAGAGATGCGCAGTAGTGTTGTATACGAATTTACTTGTCCTCGGTGTCTCCAGGGAAAATACATAGGCAGCACGATTCGCTCCGCGAGAGCAAGGTTAAGTAGCTGCTAACCTATCCTTTTCGAACGTTCTAGTTTACTCTAGAATGGTTTGGGAAACGTCTTATAAACTTCCGGAGGGTCAAATTATATTTGAAAACTGCTTATTTAATCATTAAAACACAAAATTAATCCACGTTGCCTATACTTTCGCACTCGCATAATATTGACTCTTATACGAAACCAGCATTTATTTACTATATATTACATCCTGTTCTAAATGATAAAATATACCATCTAAGAAAGAGGATGTTCATGCTAGGGGGAGGGGAGAGGGGAGGGGAGATAAGGGGAGGAAGAGAGCGTGAGAGAGGATAGGAAGGAGAAAAAAAAGAAAGAGAAAAAGAGCGAAGAGAAAGAGGAAAAAGGACGAGAGAAAAAAAGGAGATAAAGAGTGAAAAAGAGAAAAGAGAAAGCAAGAGGGGTAAACAGAAGTGAGGGATTGAGTGATGCCTGGCGTATACGTAATTTTAGGGGAAATTATAAAACTACTAAATTCATTGCGCCCCTCATTAGGCCGCTAGCAATAAATGATTACTGTTCAAAATTCCCTTTACCTTAAGGAACTTAAAATTTGAAATCCTAACGCGTATATGACCAGTTTTGGCGTAACCTCCATTTATACCATTAATATTTTTATTTCTGGTACCTTGCCCTCTCCCAACCTTATATTTCATGGACTAAACAATAACAAATTAACCAAATACTCCTTGCAGTTTCCCATGATAATTGCTTTTCACTTCATCATCATCATCACTAACACTATAATTTAAGAAGGGGATTTTTTTGAGTATTTGAATAATAATTTCATCTTAGTTTGGTTATGACTTATGTTTTTTATCAAAGTTACTTTTAAAACCCAAAGAAATACAAATGGTGAAGTTCAGAAAATATATTTTTATATATCTTCTTCTTCTTCTATCTTCCATAACTATATTTTAGCAACGTTATATTTTGAAAGGGGGGAGATTTAGTTTAGAGTTCCTTTTTAAAATTATTATATGTCATAGAATGGACTCTCGACGGTATACCATATATAACTATTCGTTGAGGGAACTATTCAATTATATTTAGAGTGCGTGGTTATCTGGTTGACCGATGTTATTTATCTTCAATATGCTTAAGAAGTGGAACTGAGCTCAAGGATAATAATATGGCTATCATTAATAAAATAGAGTATTATTAATTAAACTATCACCAATACACAAAACGGAAAATGTTTACATAAACAGAGAATGGAAAGGGTCGTGGTTTATCTGGCTAATCCGAGGATTAAGATTTGGGAGAGATTTAAAAAGATAAACAAATAAAAATTAAAGAGATTGGATGGTTCGCTAAACCATTTAAAGCACAGGATAGGTTTGACAAAAAAGTTAAATACACAAAGGTAATGTTCAGCTTACGTAATTAAAAGTTGTTGTGCAGAGGAAGGCGACGCGAAGGAATCTTCGGTCCGCTGGCGAGTTCCAGCCGAAGGGGGAGATTAAATGACCCTGACGTGACGTCTTGGGAATGAAAACCGTTTCTTGACGAACGGGCTTGAAGAACAATGGCTGTTCTACGTTGTTCTCTTCTGAACAACAGGGGGGGTGATAACCGTCTCTTGTCTACGGGCTCAAAGAACAATGGCTGTTCTAACGTTGTTCTCTTTCTGAACAACAGGGGGGGAGGGTGAGAACCGTCTCTTGTCAACGAGCTCAAAGAACAATGGCTTTTCTAACGTTGTTCTCTTTCTGAACAGCAGGGGGATGGCCTTGTGGACTTGGCGTCTTGAAGGCTCGAACCTTGGCACTCAAGGGATATTGTCCTCTTCTGGACAAAGATGGAGGATCTCGAGGTAGAGGGCCCTGGTGCATAAGGTGAGACCGGATCGGCGGGATGTCTCGCGAAGATAATCTGGATCTGAATCTGCTCTTATTGGTAAAGTTTCCATATAAATAGTCGAGCCATCCCCTTGGCGTAGGGGGCAATGGAGTGGGGACTTCGAGGCAATGCCCAGCCGCGCCATGAGAACATACCTTATCTGCCCATAAGCCTAACTCAATCTGGCGAGGTCAGCGCATGCGGCGAAACGGGGGGGGGGATGAACCTCCTTGGTTAAATATTGACTCAGGTGGGGCGATAACGCGCCCGGCTTCAAGGCGAAGATGCACGTTGGTAGCAACGTGTTTCTAAACAACATGTGATAGCGGTTGAAATTAAGCGGCCTCAAACCGTTCTATCACATTATAATTGGCGAAGTTCAGAAAATTTATAAAAAATTTAACCATGGCTGCTTTTTTTTAGATTTTAAATTCTAATCTTAGTAGCGAAGCCATTGCCTGGTCATTCAATAAAAATAATTCACCAAATATAAGTGTTGACTCTCTGTCAACACTAACAAAACAGAAATACTATGTCAATGGGCAAACGGTCTCCCAAATGATCCACCCATTTTCACTATTAACAACACTGACTTAACCAAAACCAATGATTTTAAATACCTCGGAAGCTATCTCTCCTACAATTGCAGACTGGATAATGAAATCCAAAATCGTCTACGGCAAGCTTCAGCCTCCTTCGGTAGCTTAAGGAAAAGGGTGTATGTGAACAATGACCTGAGCTTGAAGACTAAAGTAGCAGTCTACAGGGCAGTATGTATCTCGACTCTAACATATGGATGTGAAGCCTGGACCACATACAGGCACCACATGAAAATGTTGGAGGCCTTCCACATATATTGCCTTGAACGTATTATGGGAATCACCTGGCGAGATAGGCTGACCCACAACCAAATATTTGAGAGAACTTCATGTACCAGCATAGAGACTATTACTACACAACACCAGCTCAGATGGCTTGGACACGTAATAAGGTTGCCAGAAGACCGGCTACCGCGAAAAATACTCTACAGCCAATTAAACGAAGGTTGACGTTCAGCAGGCGGCCAAAAGAAAAGATACAAAGACAATATTAAAGGAACTTTAAATAAAATAAATAAAAACCCAGCAAATCTGAAAGACTTTGCCGCCGATCGACATCATTGGAGGACAATATGCCGTGAGGGGGCATAGAACTGGAGGATAGCATTAGACAATCAAGAAATGACAGACGTACAAGGAGGCAGCCCGTCAAGCTAACCCTGTACCACCTGACGTGAACTTTACCTGTCCTGTCTGCAACAAAGTGTGCAGATCAAGAAGGGACTCTACAGCCATCAACGGAGTCACCGATGATCTCGAGGAGAGCGTTGTCATCGGATACAATGGACTCCTATAAGCAAGTAAGCCTCAGTCTTGTTGCTGTTCCTCTGATAAACCTTTCCATGTCTTCATTAGAAGAAGAAACGCTTGGTAATTGCTCATTGCATTTCTGTCCCATTTTCTACATACGATACGCAGACAACACAATAGCCTTCTTCTGCTCAGCAAATGATTCAATTATATTTCTTGAATACCTCAATCACTTTCACCTTAATATTAAATTTACTCACCAAAATGAAAGCAGCTCAATTCCCTTCCTTGATTTAAACATAACTCGCACACCAGAAGGCTTCGCAACATCTATTTAGAGAAAAACAGCCATACATGCTCAGGATTACACTTTCTTACTGTCCGTGACACCAAATTCAAAATAAATTGATCAAAACTTTAATCTCCAGCTCATTCAAACTTTTTCCACATATCTCAACTTTCACAAAGAAGTTACCCTCTTATACAACCACTTCCAACAAAATGAATACCCACAAGACCTATTTGATCGAATATTTGGAAAGTTTCTGAAAAATAAATTCACCCCTAAAACTCCATACTACAACTTCCTAAAAAACAAGTTTTCATACCTCTATATAGGACCTTTCCTCAACACTGTCATCTGGTCCAAACTCTCTCTTCCCGCCAGCGATTTCCAACAATATTTCAAACCACTAACAACATAAGATGCCTTTTCAACATCAAGGGTGATGTACCAGCGATACTTCGGTCCTCTATTATTTACTAATACGCGATGTACATCCGAGGAATATATATGATCGACACAGCGTACTTTACAAGCTCGTATTTGTGCCCATCTTGGAAGTAATAATATAACAGAAGCTCCTATCACTAACCTGCAGAATTCCTCGATCCTATTACACTATGAGAACCGTGATCCCAATTACAAATCCTCTTTCGAAAAATTTTCCATTTTAGAAACCGTTAACATTAACAATGAAGCGCATCTTCGAATATTGGAATCATTTCATATTAAACTTAAAAGTCCGAGGCTAAAGGCTGATACAAGTTCACCTTTACTATTTCAAATATAACCGACGAAAACCAGCGCCTCTTCATTCCCTTCCCACCCAAAACAAGTTATAGCCCTCCACATTTTTTTTTTAAGCTCTCCCTCTTCAACACAGCGAAAAGGCGACCGTTAAAACACTTTTCTTTTGTTTATACCTCACTTTCTGTTCCCTCGTTACTCATCTCACTTTTAACTCAGAAATATTTTTAAAATGAAATATTAAAGATAACAATTAAGAAAAAATGTAAATAAAAATGTGGTAGAAAAGACGGTAAAATCAGTCAGCTGAGCTATCTATAATACAAAGTATTTTTACCTAAATTATACTCTAATATAGTAATTTCATTTCTTTTATAATGTCCTTGAAAATGGGTTTTCAAACTGAAAGCCGGACATAAATAAACTTATATAAGCAAGATGGATTTTTTTTATAAAGCCCTATTATTTCTCCTAAAATTACATGTATATAATTAGGGACAAAACTTTAGTCTTATATTTTTAATTCCTTATTTCGCATTTTTAGTATTAAATAATCTAAACTATAAAGAACCTCCCTCGATGTAGTTAATATTAGAGGACTAGGTGATTTTATAATATACGTTGTACATAAGACATTTATTCCTTAAGATGGTAACCGCATTTTCCCAATCTATCTATGAGATTCGAGGGATAAAAGTTAAAATATTGCTTCAGAGACCTGACCTGATCTCACAATATTTATGCTGACAGCCTTTTGTTTAAGGGTTTAAGGCTTTGGCGGATATAATAATTTGGACAATCTTTACATGGAATTTTGTAAATACAACCATCTATGTTGTGTGGAAAGTTTTAAATAAAGAAATTTATAATTTTTGTTGATAGGTGAAAACTAAATTTATGACAAAAAGCTTTAGAAAAATGTTCTTTAATGTTGTAAAGAAAGCTGAGGATGTTCACTAGTCGCCGGGGGGCGGGGGCGTTTTATTATTGGAATTAAATAGTTCTGGGTGGTGATTTGAAACTTGCTTAGAAGATTTATACCGGATAATTTAGACGATCTAATGCTAAATAAAGAATTAAAAATAAAAGACTATAAAAACTTTACTATAGAAATATATATATATATATATATATATATATATATATATATATATATATATATATATATATATATATATATATATTTACCTATAAAAAATTTGTATTCTTAAATATCAAATAAAATTATTATATACACATATTGATATGTGTATGTATGTTATTTTAGTCCATTAATGTATAAATATGTATCTCTTATCTACGCATTGGCATTTCTATGTGTGGTTCCTTGTACTTGTTATTAATTAATTTCCCCAAGTGTCATTTGATTTATAAGAGGTCAACAATAGTCATTTGTTTGAATAACACGTTACCGATTGTCTTTTGTGTTTTTTTTTAGACCGCCATTGTTTCTTTTATTATTAGCCATTCTTCTGTTGTTCGTCCATTGAAGATGTATAAACGAAAGCGCTAAGAAACTCGCTTGTTTTATTTAATTTCCCCTTAGCATTTACGCTCTTACAAATCTTAAAAAGTCTATATATATATATATATATATATATATATATATATATATATATATATATAATGTGAGTCATTTGTTTGTGACCCCTTCCCCCACAGGTGTTCGCGATACATGATAAGAAACAGGCATCTTTATACAAATGAAGCAAAGAGCGAGGTAAAGGCTGATGGGTATGGGGAAGGAGAGTCGAGCCCGGTCATGCCTCGAAAAGGGTACAGCTAGCTACGCGGAAGCTGTGGTCTCACTCCCAAATCCAACCACACAACTCGCTAGATTTAAAAGAGCCCCCCTTCCTTAGCTCCGATCCCATCTCACAAGAATGGAGGCTATTCTTCCGCCAAACAATACGAGGAAAGAAGTCACACCGACCTCATCAATCAGATTATTTATTCGCTAATGCAACTCGAAGAAGGAAGTGGCCATTCACCCACGGGTCCCCGAGTGAATGGTGGAGAGGAAGATGACACAAGCCGAAAGACCAACAAGGGCAATAGTAGTAGCAATGTTGCCCTCCCCCACACACACGCGCGAGCTCGAATTTGAAGCGAAATACCAACGAAGGTATGTTAAAACACACACACACACGCACACA
The DNA here is from genome assembly GCA_963969495.1 of Ceratothoa steindachneri. Classification (NCBI taxonomy): domain Eukaryota; kingdom Metazoa; phylum Arthropoda; class Malacostraca; order Isopoda; family Cymothoidae; genus Ceratothoa; species Ceratothoa steindachneri. The sequence continues at coordinate 85,980,972 of OZ018325.1, read as the reverse complement.
GGAAAGCTTGAGTTCGTCAAGTTGAGTCGAAATATGCGGGCAATGGGGCCTGAAGGGCACACATTCCTACAGATGTCAACGGCAGCAATGTTGAACATGCTACAGCTGACATCCTCTTGCGGGTGCATAAAAGGATAGACAAGGGAAAGAAAGAAGGGGAGAAATTCACAAATGTTAAAAAAAACACCCCCAACCGGAGCATTAGGGAGGGGTGACCGCCCCAGTTTCAAAACTCCATTTCAAGATTGAGTTTCAAAAAGAGGAACATTGAAGTTCTAATTCCCCCTCCCCCTCGCAGCTGCCTTAGATACTTAATTGCTACATCTAGCTATTTTTTTAAAAGTAAATAACGAAATTACCTTAATATAGCTACTATTCTTACTAGTTTCATCTATTAAATAGTATAGAGTAGCTAATATCTAGCTATATTTTCCGTGATTCTAGTCATAAAATCTAATTTTGGGTTGGCAACGCTGCGCTCTCGATCCCCCCGCCCTCCCTTTTCCGGAGACCTATTCAAACTCCGCTAAATTTTCCTTTAAAGGACATTTCCATCGGATGGAAAATCAAAGTAAATTTATACGTTTACTGATATCCCGCGGCGCACCTGTGTCACCAAGCACTTTCGAAAACCTATGGTACAGATGACGACCCGGAATATGTAATTAATTATTTGTGGGATTGTAGAGGATCATGACGACCGATTGAGGCTGGTTAGCGCGTGCCACAGAGCCAGGACATGTGTATTGGGGGAGGAGCAGAACCAGAGATCAAGGAATAAACGCAAAAGAGAATCAACGGGTAAAGTCAATCGGGATGCCAGGCACAGTTAAAACAAAGTGCACTCAACCTTGGACCTTGTGACGACACGTGAACGCACGCAGCACACACATAATAGATTTGAGACAATCCAACTCCAAGGAAATGTGTCCTGTGACTCCGTTTAGTCCCCCCTCAAGACCTTTCCCTTGATCCCAGGGGTGAAAAAAACTCTAAAGGTGGACTATTAAGGATGCTTCAAGAAGCTACGGGACTAAATAATGGGAACGGGGGTAGTCCTCAGAGTGGAACAGATGAAGTCCTTGTGCTGTCCAGAATAAAAGAGAGACAGAGAGGGTGAAAAAAAACCGCCAACGGCAGTAGGAAACAAAACGCTCACATCTCCCAGACACACACATTTCAGATGCACATATGTATGTCGGGGACGCAAAAAAATTGACACGCAACTGACTGACGCAATCGAGAAAGTTTTCGAGGTTTGTCAAGGTGATGAGAATAAGGAAAGTAAAAAAAAATGGGCGGGGGGGGGGAGATACAGCCCCAGAGTAGTAGTCTATAAGCAAGGGGAACTTAGAAGGTTCAGGACTGTGAGTGTTGCGTAACACTAAGAGTCTGCCATCTGCCAAACCTCTGCGGGCGAAAGGGTTGGAGAGACAGGACAAAAAACCCGAATAAATAATAAGGAAAACATTAATGCTAAAAAACCCCCCCGAATCATAAAGGTAGTGATGAGGGGGTGGGGGTGACCAATAACAAGTTCGTTCGTCGGAGACCGGAGACGACACAGAACTAGGAACAGCAAGAGAAGGGGCAGAGGGATGATTCGAAAGCGATATGACCAGAAACAGGAAAATCCGAATGCGACGACACTATCGCAAAAACGAGCGAGCCACCCTTGACCTCTTTGGCACTATCAACTGGCACCACTATTCGACGCGTAAGGTAACAGGGGCTACGGGGGAATGGGGTCTACTCCTTTAGCCATGTAGAGGGCGAAAGGGCGGGATATAACGAGAGTGACTAATATTATCTTATAAAGGCGAAGCGAAACTGACGTGGTGAAATAAGGGGAAGCAAAACTGCGCGAATGGTACAGGGCCAAATAAGCTTAGAGGGTGGGGGGGGGGGTAGAACAACTAGGGCGTGTCAATAAAGAAATTAGTGAAGCTAAAGGAAGTGAAAGTGTGTGGAAGATATGTAGCCGCAGATCCTCTTGGGGGCCTTGGGGCAGGGAGGGCATAATCCTACAGATGTCACTCACTATAAGGTTACCCATGTTACACTTGACATCTACCTGCGGGAACGTAAAAAGAATAAAGGTGGTGGGGGTAGTAGAAGAAAAGGGGTGGTGGGAGTGATGCGTTTTAAAACCAACACCTTAACCAGACACAAGGAGGGGTGCAACAAACAGTCCCCCGCCCGCTACGTCATAACAAGCTCCGACCTTGGGTGAATGGACGAATGCTGGTCAGCGAGTGGCCTGCGAGATTGGCTGCAACTCCAAGAAAATTGGTGAGAAGTGGCTTGTAAAGAAAGTAGGAGGAAAGAAAAAGGGTGATATGTAGATGTCTAGAAGGAAAAGCCCAGGTAATCTCAATCTAATTCGGAACCTCCTTTGTCCGTGGGGCCGGGAGGGTGGGCTGATCTTCCAGGCCTCTGGTGTAGCAGTCTACACGACTCACTACCTTGCGAGGCGAAGGAGAGGAATGGAACTGAGGAATGGGGAGATAGATACTTAGAAGCCTGAAATCCCTGGTGACGTTGAAGAACCAACGGTACATACCCGGTGCCGAGCTCGCCCCTGCCATCGATAGGACCCCACCCAGCTCCTCGGTCTCCAACTTCACTTCATTCCCACTCTCACTTCTATTATAAGTCCCTAATCTGACCTCCGTTTAGATCCACCACTAAGATCCACAACATCCAATAGGGGTGTAAGAAAATATTTTTATTCACATAAAAGAGTGGTAAATTTCTCGAATAATTTACCAAAGGATGTAAGAGAGAGTACAAATCTAAATGATTTTAAGCGCAGGTTGGCTGAGTGAGGAGGGAAGGTTATTGTAGTTGGGAGCTTGGGATAAGTGATAAATTCAAGGCGATGTTATGGACACTATCCTTTGGATGTAGTTTATGGAGGGTGGGAGTGGGATTGACTCGGATATCCTTTGATAGGTCATTGTGTTTTTTGTCATCCAAGAATATTAAGTAAACAATACTAAAGCAAAAGTTCTGGGAGGCATTAGAGCACTCCGTCAGCCGAAGGCACTTTCCATTGGTGCCCTCCCGAACACATTTCAAACCCAACGGAATCGAATAGTGCTTGAATTGACACCTAAATGTTAATGAGGACAGGTAACATTCAGCGAACTCCACCTTTCCCGCTTCCCCCATTAAGGATAAGGTAGAGGCGAACGAACACATTACATGCAAGAATATATTAAGACACCCCACCCCACCCCCACCCCCAAAAGAATTTACATTAAGTCGATTAATTTGCCGACGTTGAAGCGTTTCTCGCCAGCTTCGGCAATTTCGACTCCAGACCACAACTACGAGAATTAGGATCCCCCCTCCCTCCAATACACATGGGGTGGGGAAGCGCGTCTCTGCGTCGCATACGCCCTTTGTACTTAACTTTATTTTGACGTATGCACAGATGCAACAACAACACACATTCAGTGCAAAACGAGTCAGCTTTTGAGGGGGGATCCCCTCTATCAAAATAAAGCTGTTAAGCGAAGTGCAAAGTTCTACGACTATTGGGTACCAGGAAGGTACATGATTCTCCCGGGAGAGAAGAGAGGGTTCTCTCTAGCCAAGGGGACAAGGCCTTGTTAGATGTCCACATCTAGTCGTTGGCGAAGTAGTATTAATTTTTGTGCTCCTTCCCCTCCAACGAGGACAGGCCTCTGGTTTTTACGGGCTTTGCAGTGATTGTCATACTGATTTATGTGATTATCATTATCGAGTCGCGGGACCTCTTCACAGGTGGACAAGTGGTGCAATTAACTAACTGCCGACGAGGGTTTTGCCTCATACCTCCGACAATAATCATCAGACTTCCTACTTGTGTACACAATCACGGGCAGAGGAGAGGGGCCATAATAACCACTTCCCACCTGCTACAAATGACCTAATTACTGATGCATAACGAACCGCCGTATAAATCCCAGCCTCGACCTTCACCATTACAACTAGATTGGGTGACAACGTCCGTCCCCAAGCATGTCTACCCCCTCCCCCCCACATCACACACCTCTATCGTGTAATTACTCCGTAGACAGGTGCTAGACGGCCACGCACGTGAAACATTCATACAAAAAGCGAGAAGCGGACAGAATCTCTTTGACACGTAACGGAGAGCCAGGACAAGCGAGGGTTACGCGATGAAAAACCGTCAACAATTTCCCCCTCACCGGTTCCTATAGAGACCGGGGGATGGGGAGGTGTGGAATGGGGCGATATATCATATATGCATAATATCGGTGGTGCTTTCTTTCGTAAAATAGTTGCCTACTAAGTAAGTCTGGGCAGGCAACAAGGCAGCTAAAGAGCGCAGACGAGAAGAGACAGCTTAGGAAATCCGATCTGGTTGGTAAAGCAGGTTAGGAACATTCGGGTTACTTATTCGATTACCAGTCATGGAGTTATAAACAAAAACAAACAAGAAGGTGTATGGTTGCACGATTTGGTGTAGAGGGCGTGTAGAAGAGTACGCCAGCGTGTGCTTACCGATCAGGATTACAATTATATAGATGGCAAAATATACTTGTAATAATAAGAAAATAGGAGCGATAAAATAAACAAAGAGCACAATGTGAGGAGTTTTTAACCTAACAAAAATCCATTAACAGACTCGATGTCAAGCCTCGGGAGACAGGAAAACAGAGGGAAAATCTACTTAGATGATGGGGGGTTTCGAAGGAGGCACTTCTTCTTAAGGAAGAGGGACCAGACATGGCACACCAAGAGACAACCGCATCTCGAAAACTGGAGAGGGACCCTAAGTACCAGCCGGGACACTCCCTTCCCCAATCTAGCGTTTGAGTAAGGCAAGCGGAAAAAACTTAAGTCGTCCTCGATGACAGGAGATGAAGGGCGTCGACGTTGAAAACCAGCAATGGAGCTACGACCAGGACGACGAGTGCTTATGGCGAGGAGATCGATTAAGGAGCTCCCATAGCAGTGACGGAGAGGTCGAGGCACGCGCGCATGAACGTCGATCAAGGGTAGCCAAGGGGACTCGGGTTGGTGAAGACGAGGGGGTTTGAAAGGGGGGCGGTAGTCTACTTAGTGCGGAAGAATCATAACATCAAACTGTTCATCAATCGATATGAGACCATAAAATGTATGGGGCTTAGGTTCATTATTTATAGAGAAAAGGAAGGAGTGCAATCCAAGCGCGCGTTCTCTCGGCGAAGAAAGGAGGTAACGCCCTAATAAATATGACGAATTAAGTGACAAGGACTGGCACAGCAACGTCATCAATCCTCAACATGTCGGAATGGCATGCATGAGAGAGACGGTGGAATTCGACATTAGCGTGGGCAGTGAAACGAGCCCCTCTAAATGACAAAAAAAAAAAAAAAAAACTGACACCAACCTGAGTGAAATGCAAAACTGCCGGTAAAAAGACAAAAAAATAAAGGCGACAGAAAATTCAGAACTTCTAGTTAGTAATTTTGCGGTGTGTGAATGAACTACGGAGCTCGCCGAGGTCTTTAAAAAGGAATCGCGCATTGCCACCGACACTATGAAAACAGGAAAAACGCCTGACGAGCGACATCCGGAACCCCGCTGCATCGCAGAGCCTATGGAAGTGCGTGGCAACATACGAAAACAGAAGGAGCTCAACTTCGTTCTGCATTTTATTTTTTAATTCGGAAAGAAATGGGGCAAACCGTGAGTGCAACGGAAAGGGACAGGAATAGCAAAGCAAAATCAAGTCACAATTATTCTGGATCAATCTCGCACATGAGATCAATGACAGACAGGTACGAAGAACTTAAAAGGCGTCAGAGGGCGGCCTCTTCCTGGACGATTCCGTGGGTGGGAGTGGGGGGTTGAACCCCTCCGCCCCCACCACAAAACTTGCAATCTTGTTTCCCACGGTATGGCAGCGGGAAATATAATGATGAAAGGGGTGCATAGATGTACACAAAGCGTACCTAGTTCCATTCTGTTCACGTCCGTTCTTCTCTGACACTGCCCGGCAGTCCCACTGCGGGAGTAAGGGGGGGGGGGGGCAAAGTGCCTGGTCAACGACAGCCATAATGTGAAGTAACCCCCACCCCCATAATTTACCACTACAAATAATCACAACACACGATAACGATGAGATTGGCGACAGAAATATATTGCGAAGATCTACGATTACGATTCATGATCGAAACCCGAGAACTCATAGCAAAATATTTACAGACTCAACAACAAAAAGGAAAGTAACCACACTCAATCTAGCTTCTTTGTTTACACCCTACTAGTAGTGTTGCACCAACCATCTTCTCGAGAATGATACCCTCGTCCTGAAGACAAGAGCACGCGCTCCCCCCCGATCCGGATAATGAAATTCACATAAAGATCAGAATGCTAATCGTTGCTGAGCCCGAATGTACCATATAATTACGAAGGCATTTGATTTATTTAAGATGAGATGCACGGGGGTATGTATGTTAGACCGAGTGGCCAAAAATAGTTGTGCAGGCACAAGTAGGATTATATATTAGTCTACCTCTACACAAACGCACATACATTCAAATGGGACTAAGGTGTGAACATTCCCATTAAGACCCCAAGTTTCTTGATAATACCGCGTGTGCGTAAGTGCCCGCGTTACTGCCTGTAGTAACCCGCACACACATTTCCTAAACTTCACGAACGGAATTAGAAAAATACCCCTCCCCCCCACCCCTTACGCCTCGAAATTATTACAGAAGAGCGCCAACGGCAAATTTGCAACTGTATGCAAGGAAGCGGACGTAACAAAACCTTTTTTACTACATCTTTTACAGGGCAATTTTACCAAGCCCACCAAACTCACGAGACCTTGACTTTTGACCCGATCGCTTTGTTCAGTTCGTTCAGTCACTCATATAATCTACTCGAACGAATACAGAAATGCATTATACGTAATTTCCTAAACTTACTTCGGTTCTATAGCCAAAAATGTACTAAAATGCCCTTTAAAATTATCACTTCTTTCCTCTTCCCCTGGTAACAGCTTAAAGCGGTTCAAACGAAAAAGATCAAAAAGAGGTAATGAGGACGAAGGGTAATAATACACAATCCTCTAAAAGCCACCAGGATCTTGAATATACGATTGTATCATATGAAATCTTCATAAAATATATTAAATACGTGCCTTTATGTACAATGAAAATTTCATTTATCTACTCATCATATTTTTGAAAATATGTTAATATAGGTAAATCGTTCTCATATTTTGGTCGGTAGTGTAGTTTCATTATACCATCGGGATCCACATTTATCTTTTGTCAAAATGCTTCATTTACTGCTGTTTTGCTCTGTTTAATCAATCACTTGTTCTACTTTCATAGGTACGCATTCAAACGCAAAACATAACCAATTTATTCAACATATCATGATATTTTAACCTACAAACACCCGTGATTAACTTGATTGCCGGAGGCGTACATCTCTCTTCCTCTTGGACTTGTCCAGTCCATTTCTCCATTCATCTCATAATTAAAATTTGTATTTTTACAGCCAATGTACAATGCCTTGCACTTAACTACAATATTTATTTTCCACTTATTGGCAAAGGCAACAAGTCTATTTAAATTCTTCTGCAATCCTAGACACTCATTAAGTGGTAACTTTAGCAGCTATTTTTGTATCATTTGCAAATTTTAAATTTCATTTTGCTTGTTTGTAAGCACTTTCAAAGTGACAAATCTTTTCATCTGCAACACTATATTTTCCACATCTTAGGTTAAGTAGAAATCTATGTTGTCTTACATTACATGATGATCACATCGAGAAACTAGGATTTCCTTGTAGGCTTTAATTTTAAACCTTTTGCAATCGCTTGCACAGTCAGCAATCAAGATCACGCGCAATGTCTTTTGAATCATTTACTGGTATTGAATTAATTTCTCCACGGCAACCTTATTGCTCTCTTTTGTACAAGTTTTTCAAGGTATTGACCCGCTATCTTTCATCTTTATCATTAACTTAGAAACATTTTGAAAATTTAGTTCATAGCCCGCTCTTCACGAGGAATCCCCTACTTTCATTCCTAACTTTTTCAATGAAACTTGTATAATGAACTAATCACTTTTAACACCATGGCGCTATAGCTTCCAGTGAAAAAAATAAATGTACGATCTGCATTAGTTATGAGTAGATATGCCTACGTTAGCATACGTCGTACTGCCTAACCTATAATTAAAAGAGGCACGTTATTTTCAGAATTTTTTTCACTGTGATAGAACTATAACATATAAATAATTGAAAGTCGGTAATGGTAGAACATGAGTTAACATGCTTTGATAGAAAATAAACATGTTTTTGATATAAAGAAACATTCACCAGAAATGTTAGAAATAACTCGTCAAAATGACTAAATAGCAAAGCGCTCACGTACGAATTGCGACACCACGAACGATCATCGAAGTGTCGCAGGTTGATAAGTAGTTATTGACCTCGAGGTTTGGACGAGTCAATGACATTCGCCTCCAAATGGAACCCAACAAATGTTGTTGCGTGTACCCTTTATAGTTGCAGACGATTCTCATGGCGATGACAAATCAATCAGGGGAGAGGAGGGAATCACTACTATCTTCACAGTTTTTTTTTTTACAAACGTTCTGCCATTTGCCACTGGCTGCCAATGCAAAAAAGCACACACATATCCTCCATAACCCTATATTTTAGAACGTGTTTTTTTAAATATTTTTATTTTTTTTTAAGTGGACAAGTAAACTGGTATAAATTTCCAATGGATTCTGTACCCCTGCCCCCCTTCGACCTATACCTACCCCTCCATCTCTATCTATCTATCTCCTATATCCTTAAACCCTCTTCTCTCCTATTGGTAGTGTGTTGGAAGGGGTGAGGGGGAAATCAAGTGCGAGATAGGAAAGCGGGTGAGGGGAAAATAGTGGGGAAGGGGCGAGGGGGGATGTTGGGGGAAGGGGACAGAGGGGGCAAAGCATATATTTTTAGAACGTGATTTTTTTAATAATTTTTAATACTATTATAGATTAGTTTATGAATGAGCTCCCCCCTCACCCTACCCTCTCCTGTTGAGAAAGGGGAGGGGTAAGGGGATTAGGGAAGATAGGGAGGAGGAAGGGGGGGGAATTGGGATAGATGAGGGAAAGCGGAAGAGTAGATGATGTGATAGGGGTGGAGGAAGAGGGAGATGAGAGGGTAAGGAAACATGGAGGTGAGGGGGGTAAAGATGATCAAAGGCCAACCAGCAAAGCCATGGCTTATATATATATATATATATATATATATATATATATATATATATATATATATATATATATATATATATATATATATATAAAGAAGGGGCAAATACAAGTTCTGCGGGTGAAACAACCACAACAGGACTTGGGCTATATTTATTTTCTGCCTTTCAAAACAATTTTGAAGACAGAAAGAAAGATCGTAAGCGGACCGAGGAGCGGACCGTGACTGGAGCGAGAATGGAGTGTGACCGAACCTATAGTGTGAATAAACCCTAAAAGGGCGGTTTAATCAAAGCGGTTGCTCTCTGCCTCAATGTGCACGGTTCGAATCCCATCCCAGCTCGAATTTTTTCGAAGAAAAATTATTCCGTTCTCTCTTTCCTGCGGTGAAGTTGGATGAATTTATTTATTTATTTATTTATATATATATATATATATATATATATATATATATATATAAGAAAATTATTGCAGTAACGCAATTAATTATGCGGTTAAAAGGCTATTTTTTGGCAAACCAGTCTTCCTCAAAGCATTCGGAAGGAGCTCTTCTCACATACACGAAATGGTAGCACTTAAAATAGGCGTTCTCTCAGATAGCCAGAAAACTATCTTTCGATTAGCGTTTTTAAGTGTCACCCATGGTTTTCGAAGAGAATGGAAAATTTGTTTGATTCTCCAATTTCGCCTCGCCTTATAAAGATAGTTTTTTGGCTATCTGAGAGAACGCCTATTTTAATTGCTACCTTTTCGTGTATGTAAGAAGAGCTCCTTCCGAAGGCTTTGAGGAAGACTAGTTTGCCAAAAAATAGCCTTTTAACCGCATATATATATATATATATATATATATATATATATATATATATATATATATATATATATATATATATATATATATATATATATATATATATAACAATGCCCGCAAAAGTTTACAATACACCATGAAAAACAGACGTTTATGTATTTGCAAGCACGATAGGTAAATGAAGCTTTTATTACTGACAGGATATGTATTGAAACAATAAATTAAATCATCAGGACCTTACAACAACATCAATATAGTTTTTGGTCGAAGAAATACAATTAATTAGTAACGCAAAAGTTTACAACACATATATCAAATTGTTTCTTAATATTTAGTAGCATAACCACTGTTGCTAATAACAGCTTGTAGCCGCTTAGAGTAGTCTCTTAAGTACTTCTTACATGTGTTTGTGTTAATATTACTCCATTCCTCAATGCATATTTTCTTCAGTTCAGACATCTTTGTTGGCTCACTTTTTTGGATTCTGAGCTTCAGTTTCTTCCATAGTTTTTCGATAGGGTTCAGATCTGGGGATTGACTAGGCCATTTTAAAACATTTACACCATTTGATCTAAACCAATTTTGTGTCAGTTTTGCTGTATGCTTTGAATCATTGTCTTGTTGAAAGATCCAATCCTGTTTCAATTAAAGAGAATGCACACTTCGACGTAAATATTTCTTCAAGATTCTTCTATAATGTTCTCCATTCATCCTCCCTTCTATGGTTTCGATATTTCCAACACCTGCGGCACTAAAACAACCCCAGATCATGATTGAGCCACCTCCATATTTTACTGTTGGGGTAGTGTTCTTCGGTGCCTTTCTTTCGCCATACCCTCGGAGCTCCATTACGGCCGAACAGTTCTATCTTTGTCTCAAAACTCTGCAGGTTTACCAACAAGCACTTTTGCAAAATTCAAACGATCACGAACCTGTTTTCTTGTAAGAAGTGTGGTTTTCCTTGGAGTGATCGACTAATTGTGTCTTTCCTCACTTCTAAGTCACGCTGAAGCTCTTTAAGAGTAACCTTGGGTGTTTTACTGACCTTTCTTACGAATAATCTCCCTGCTCGTTCGGTTATCTTGCTAGGACGGCCAGAACTGATCAGGAAAAGAGTAGAATTTTGAGACTTCCAGTGACGTATTATCGTTCCAACTGAACTCAATGGAATTACTAACTGACGAGATATTTTTCTATAACCAATGCCACTTTTATGAAGGTCTACAATACGTTTTCGAAGATCTTGATCGATATTCGTTTCTGTTTCCCCATCGTGCGAATGTTACAAGACGCTGTCTGATAAAGAACATTTATGAGTAAGTGTATGTGTTGTAAACTTTTGCGTTACTAATTAATTCTATTTCTTCAACAAAAGCCTATATTGATGTTTTTGTATGGTCCTGATGATTTAATTTATTGTTTCAATACATTTCCTGTCAGTAATAAAAGTTTCATTTACCTATTGTGCTTACAAATACATAAACGTCTGTTTTTCATGGTGTGTTGTAATTTTTGCGGGGCAATATATATATATATATATATATATATATATATATATATATATATATATATATATATATATATATATATATATATATATATATGGCATTTGGAAACCATAAAAACCTTAGTTTTAGTACCTAAATTGAGATGAGAGGTACTCAAAAGTGGGACGTTGTAATAATTTCTCAGAGTACATATTCAAGCGTGCACATTGAGTACTTTCAACATTTCATCCTAGTTGTAGGTAAGTAACAACAACCCTGTCTTGGCGCAGGACGAACCTCCGACCGATTAATGAAACCAAAATAAAGATCAGATTGACAATCGCCGGTTAACCCTAAAGAGCCAGGACCCGAGCCACTAGTTTAGTATATGGGCATGTCTGCATAATTCCCGAGTCGCTTTTAGCACTGTTGACGGAAGAGAACGAGAACGATGCACTCTTACGCAATCACAGCGATGGAAGGCCAAGAAAAACTTGCTAAAGAAACAAAATATAAATTTCATACATTTTCCTTATAAAATAGCAGACGAGTCGAACCCTTCTGTAATTACTATTAATAACTATACCAATATGACTAATGGATCAGAGTCACGAAGATAAAATCTCTCCACGGTCTCAGTCTCTAAGGTATGGGGGAATAATACTAATAATAAATATCCTTATTCTAATGAATAATTTTCCCGACGATCAATGAGGAAATCCTTTGGTAAGTGATAAGTTATATTTGGGGCGCAATTCTCTCGCGACACCAAACCGTAGAATGGCATGGCATGGCATGGTTCGACTATACTCAACAGACCAATCGCGGCATGAACAAAAACAACTGTTCGCATCTCCACTGAAAGCACAATACCCAATCCACGCCCTCCTACCTATTCAACCATAGGTAAGATCTAAAGGGGGGGATGCACCTGGTCCCTATACCATACCCCAAACTTAAAAAAAGCTTCACGGACTGCGTTTGCTATGGTCGTCACCCCCCCCCCCCCCCCCGAGACACACACAACCACGATCATCAAGGGACGAGACCTTCTCCAATTGACTATAGAATCCTCATCGAATACTCCCCCCCCCACCCACCCACCCCGGGAACTCCGGCAGTCTCTGTTCCATTCCTTTTTGTCGGTATCACAATCACTATTTGAGTCCTTATCAACATGAGATAGGGAAATGTGTAGTGTAATCCAACGCAGGCGAATCTACTCAGAAGGGTGTTTTTTGTTTAATCAAGAGGACTGCTCTGGCGACCGCCAAAAAGGGCGTAGTCGGCGGAAATAATATATCACATCCTATTGGTACGCTAATTTAACCTATAAAATAAGTATGTATACCCCAAAAAAACCCACCAAAAAGTCAAGCTCAGCCCCCAGAGGAAATCCCACCCCCTCCGGGGCCCGAGCATGCACCCAACAAAAAAGAAAGCTAAATAAAATCAAGGAGACACGCCCCTTGCTCAAAGAACTTGACCAGCCCACAGTCGAGGATGCACAAATGCGTCTCGAGTGGAGAAGAGCGGTAGCGGACCCGCTCCTCCCGGTACAGGGACAGTCTGGTAACCAAACTATGGGTCATGGGAGCACTGCATCCCCCAAGTGACCGATTCGGAGACTAAGAAAACGAGCTGAAACCGTCGAAGCATTAAAGGATGGGGGAGGGAATACTTTAAGTACCGGCCCGTCTCCCATCTTTTTTGCCATGAAGCCAGGATGCCGGGCACTATTCAGGGGGAATTTTTAGGAAGACAACAAACTGAAGCATCTTCCAGAAGTTTGAAAAGAGGGGATTAGTGGTGAAAATGGTTGTTTACTAGAATACGTGGGAGGTATGTAGACTGAGTAACCCCACTAGACCAGAATACTTGGGTGGGGAAGGCGCGAACTCTATACAATCTATGTCCGTTGCACAACGAAGGCCAGAGCGCCGCCCTTTGCGAGGACATTCATTGATAAATGGAAGTGGGACGGAGGGGGATAACGGAAAACGAAAGCAGAATGGGGACAGGGTCAAAAACTCGCAATTGTAGTAGATATAACAAATTCAATGTCGGGACAGAAGGTCGCTTTTCAAATTGCCACAAACACGTCCTGCCTCAGGGGCGAATAACTTCTGAGTATGTGGTAAAATTCCACCGGGGAAAGGGGTTAGTTGTTAATTATCGCTGCCCATAAATTGTTCCATCCATTTCAGCATCGCGAATGATTTTATCTTCCGTCGAGCTTGGCCACGTAATATCCATTCACTGGGCTAAGGGGAAATAAATCCGAGGCCAAGGATACGTCAACGGTTTAGATTCACCTACGCCCAGACACGAGTTCGGAACTACTGAACCAGGGCGCAAAAAAACAACGCTTTAGGCTACCTACCCATCATTCAGGTCTAAAGAAAGAAATTTCCATATGAATTAACATTCACAACAACAAATTTTGAGGTTAAATAGTAAGAAAACAAATGAAACGTATTATTAATGGTAGTTACAGGTCATATAAGACTACAAGGTCGGTAAAAATATAACACAAGGATATAAGGAGGAATATATAGGGCTAACAAAATTAGATTATCTTGAGTAGCGGGCGAAAAACTGAATAGGATGAGGCGACGAGAAAAAGAAGAAGTTTGTTTTGAGAGGAATTAAACCAGAAGAAGTTGAATAATTGTTGAGGGAAGGTTTTAGCATTTTTATAAATAGAGATTCAAGAACACGGAGGGACCTTTCATTATTGCAATGGGACATGATTTTAAAATTGTCAGTGGCCTTTTCGGTTCCACACACACATTATATATATATATATATATATATATATATATATATATATATATATATATATATATATATATATATATATATGCGGTTAAGAAGGCTTATGGCTAACTCAGCTCTTCATCAAACCCTCGGAAGGAGCTCTTCTCCCAATCACGAGAGGAGAACGTATAATCCAGCTTTTCTAAGCAATCTAAAAAGATTGCTATCAATCAGCCTTTTTAAATTGTTATCTCTGTTTTCGAAGAGAAGGAAAAGATTGGTTTATACATTCTAGCACGACCTTATAAATCGAGAATAATTTTTGCAATAAGGCAATTGTAATTATGCGGTTAAGAAGGCAATGTTATGGCAACTTCTCGAATTATAAGGCAGGGCTAAAATGGGTAAAGCGATTTTTCCATTCTCTTCAGAGGAAGGGATAACAATTTAAAAAGGTTGATTGATAGCAATCTTTTTTTTAGATTACTTAGAAAAGCTGGATTATACGTTCTCCTGTCGTGATTGTGAGAAGAGCTCCTTCCGAGGGCTTGACGAAGAACAGAGTTAGTAAATCGCATTGCTTTCTTAACAGCATAATTACAATTGCGTTATTGCAAAAATAATTATATATATATATATATATATATATATATATATATATATATATATATATATGTGTGTGTGTGTGTGTGTGTGTGTGTGAGGAGAGAGAGCAGGTGGGCGTTGAACGCCGATTGACGCGAATGCTTCCCACTCAGCGAGGGAATGAGAGAGGGAGAAGGGAGTAGTGTCACTCAAGGTGACCTTCGACTCAAGAAGCGGTTCGTCTTCGTCGTAGTTTCTCCCCAGCACCTCTTTGGTGAGTGGGGATTTTCAGTTTCTCCCAGACTGGACGAGGAAAGCCAGAAAAAGAAAGGTTAGGAGGGAGGATTTCGATATCTTCCACCTTGGAGGCAGGGGCTCGATCTTCGGGAGACAGGTGTTGCAGCCGGTGCTGCGCGCATGCCAGATGTATATTCAAAACTAGGTGCCCGATGCTCGTTCCATGCTATTCGAACCCACCTCATGGTACCTTACAATTCTCCGGGCATGTTGCCCTTCCAACCCTATAGTTTGGTTCCGTAAGTGTGATATTTGTTTTTATCCCGAGAAAGGATGAAAGCTAACCAGATTCGACTTAATCAATGGAGAAGTCATGATGCTCATCGTCACAGGTACCTACTAGGATACTTGTTTCGTTGGAAAAGTCAGGAATCAATTGGAGGGATTCGACCAGAGCGAACTGGGATAATATACGTGGTGACCCAATGAATCACAATCCAACATTAATGCCCAAAAATGTTCAAATGAAGTTTTTATATGATGCAAAGCGGAAACTATTGCATTACAACCGACATAAATGCTCTAACTTATCATCCTCGCCCATCAAACAGACGTTCATCGACCGACTTTGTTTAAGAATTATTTTTCACATGCAATTGAAACTAGAAAAGAAAATTCAAGGCAAATTTAAACATCAGTCTACACACACGTACTTATTATATACGTAGAATGCGAATGCAGCGATTAGCCCATGAGTCCTCAAATGCAACTGAAAACGAGAAGAGAATATTCAAGGCAAGTGAGAGTCTACACACACGTAGAATGACAAGACAGCGATAAGCCTATTTGAGTCTTCAAATGCAACTGGAAAGTAACTATAGCCTAGCTAGATGAAACGGGAAGCACGCTTCTCACTTTCATACTTAGGGAAAGAACACATTTGCATATAATTAGATAGAGATAGATAATAGATAGACGGATACGAATTAAACGCTTAGCAGTTCAGGAAGTTTATATTTTGTTTCCAAAGCTCAGCTGTTTTTTATCCCAGTCTCTCATATGTGCCAAAATTTTGTAATTGATTTTTCGACCGTAAATGATACAACAGCAAAATTCACCCAACTAACCATACAAAACCTCAGATGTTCTGAAATATTCAATTCTCTCAAGTTTATTGAATTTGTAATTAATTTTTCCACCTCGATGGTATTGCTGCAAGAATCTGCCATGTAAGCAAAAAATAATGAAAAAAATACTTAGGAATCTGTTATACTATGACAAAATCCTTTTCTATTCACGGCTGGCACCCACTTCTAAGATAGGTTAGGAAAGAGTGCATGCCCGCACACTCTTCGTAAAAGTAGCAAATAAACAGGCAGTGTTGGATAGTAACCTGACCTTCTTAGGTTAGCATTGGTAGACCCACTAAAAAAAAAACTGGGAAAACTCCTCCCACGTAATATAGGATTGGAATACTTCCATTAAATTAGCCAATAGCTTCTGCTAAGTAGTATCCTATTGGTAAACCCCCTTGGAGGTGAGCTCCCACCTTCTTTCATATAAATCCCTTATAAACTTTAGATCAAAGCATTATGAGCAAATCTTCTATTTTGAATAAGGCTAAAGCAATACAGCTCCTTTTGCTCTCCGCCACTGCGTCGTACCGGGTTTCGAAGACGGGCAAGCAAATTACGTTGAATTGCTGTGATCAGTTAAGATCACCGTCCTTCTTCCACGATCGAACCCTTTGCAAGAATCATCCTTCAACGTCAGATTGCACCGTGTACCAAACTACCAGGCAGGCCTTTCTCACCAAAAAGGATTCTGTTGCGCCGACTGCCTAATCACCTTGACTTTGTGCCCCATCTACCGACTAAGGGTCATTGGCACCATAGCCATAGTTACAAGACCAGAAGGGGGCACAAATCTAACAGAAACGAGAATAGAATGTTCAAGGCAAGTGTAAACATGAGTCTACACACACGTACTTATTTATTATACACGTAAAATGACAAGGTTGCGATAAGCCTATTTGAGTCCTCAAATGCAAATGGAGCCGAGAAAAGAATATTCAAGGCAACTATAAACATCGCAGGCCAACACACGTACTTTATACACGTATAATAACAAGGCAGTAATAAGCCTATTTGAGTCGGCAAATGCATTTGGAAACGAGAAGAGAATATTCAAGGCAAGTGTAAACATGAGTGCCTACACACAAGTACTTATAAACGTAGAATGGCAAGCGGCGATAAGCCTTTAAGTCCTCAAATGGAAACGAGAATAGAATATTCGAGGCAAGTGTAAACATGAGTCTACACAACGTACTTATACACGTTGAATGCCTAGGCAGCGTTTAGCCTATTTGAGTCCTCAAATGCAACTGAAAACGAGAAGAGAATATTCAAGGCAAGTGTAAACATGAGAGTCTGATGGTATATGCACTCTTTGAAAGGATAGTAGTAGATAAAAAGATGGTGAAGTGGGGGGGAGGGTTGCCCTTGTTTTAGGGGCATCCTTAGCTTGCTTTATATTTTAATTGAGATCTTTTTCCTTTGTGTGAGTATTGCGTTTCTCATGTTTTCGTTTTGTGCGTGTTCTGAGTCTACACACACGTAGAATGACAAGGCAGCAATAAGCCTATGAGTCTTTAAATGCAAATGGAGCCGAGAAGAGAATATTCAAGGCAACTGTAAACATCACAGTCTACACACACGTACTTATTATACACGTGGAATGCCAAGGCTGCGATAAGCCTATTTGAGTCCTCAAATACAACTGGAAACGAGAAGAGAATATTCAAGGGAAGTGTGTAAACATCACAGTCTGCACACACGTACTTATACACAAAGAATGCCATGGCAGAGAAACCACAAGTCACCTTCAATAACTTGCGCGAAAGGTTGCCTGATCTCGCTCAGTACAGGATACAAAGGAAAACACAAAGCTCGAACCCCTGGAACCTCTCTTCCTTTACCATACATGCACTCAACAAAGCACGTGTGGGCACGACGCATGCGCACAGAGAGCGCTGGAACAAACACGAACCTTCTAATTTGTTCTCCATATGTACACTTACAAAAATATAATGACTAGGGTTCGCGGGGCGACAGGAATGTGAGGGAACGTGACTTGGGTGATTCCCGCATCAGTGAGTCGTGACACACGGACAACAATGGTGCTTAACGACTCACACACAAGCGAAAATCAGATAGGACAAGAGGTGCGTGTGTGCATTAAGTACACGAGCGAAATCTCATACCAAAGCCAGCAACCACCACCCTGAAGGTACAAATTGACAGCACAACCACGAAAAAAAAGGAAAATAAGAAAAACCGAATTAGAAGGCAAGCGAGAGAAAGAGGGCGGGGCTTCGGGCCGCATCCGGATGCAAATGTCTGTTGTGGCAAGCGACAAGTTTCTCCAAACAGGAATGGTTTTCATCCGTTCTGATTAGCTTCTGGTTCCAGAGATTTTCCCAATGCGAATTGATTTACCCATCACTGTCCACCCAATATAAATACATAACAAACTGTTCAGATACCATTTAACAACGAGAGTCCAGCCTTTACCGCCTGTCATTATTATTATTATTAAGTTAAAGTGGGGGTGCATGTGAGGGGAGGACGATAGGGTGTGTGGAGAGATAGAGAAAATAGACAAGTGGAGAAGAGAGAAAGAAGTGTGGTAGAGGTGCAAAGAGATGCCTAGGGTCTGGTGATCAGACTTATCACTTTTATTATTTTCTTGGATGCGTGTATTCATTGTTGTTGTATTAGATTTTTTGTAAAATTATAATTATTATGCCGTTCAAGCTCTTTGTCTTAGCAACTTTAGTTTTTTTGGTTTATGTTGTGCATTGCTTACTTTGTATATGTTTTAAATACGTTTAAGTGTGTGCTTATTGTTTTGTTTTATTGTGTGTGTGTGTGTGTTTTAATAGTATTTTTGTTTCTTCTTTCTTCTTTTGATGCTTTCTTCTTTTGAAGTTCTCGTCCCTGTCCTTGTTGATCACCATACATACACGATTTTGATGAAGAATAAGCGAATTCTAATCTTCAGGCAAGACTCAGGCGGGGTATCCCTCCGCGTGAAAAGAATGGGCTTCAGACGGGGTATCGCTCCGCGTTTAAAGAAAGGGCATTAACCTTAGCCATGAGCTAAATGCCTTCCCACCTTCCCTTGTTGAACTCGTATAGGCAATATGTATTCTTTTATTAACAAAGAGGAAGGAAACTGGTGGTATAGTTTCCTAGGGCATTTTCGAACAGGGAAGGAATAACGGACTATAAAAGTAAAAATATTAACAATAGGACGTCCTTAAAGTCTGGACACAGGAAAAATGTATATTTCAATATTTGTTTTAAATTTTGAGAGCCCATTTGGCGGCACACATATTTCAATAAACATTTTATTTAATTTAAATGTTAATAAATAACATCTTCAATGTGATTTCCACCATTTGCGAAGCAAAGTTCGATGCACCTTGCGAGATTCACCCGATGCATCAACTCCAAATTTCCGTCAATTTGAGACCATTCATTTATGACGCGTTCCCTCAGTGTCTCCTATCTTGATTTCATTGAGTGCACCTTCTCCTTTAACAGACCAACCCCCAAAGAATCAAGGGGTGGGCGTAAGATATGGTGAATGAGGAGACCATTGTGATATGTCCTATGTGCCCAGACTTTAGGAATACCATGTAGAATAAAAACTGCAATGCTAAGCCGTGTTAAACCTAAGTACCAGGGCAAGGAAAGCGCATTAACACCCCTCCCCCCTAAAAAAACAGGAGAATCAGGGAGAGTCATCAAAAATGAAAATAAATTCCAAAATTCTCTTCTCACCCCTACAAGAAAGGACTAAACATGTGATCGATATAATTAAACGCCTTATTCGCATATAATTTCATTCCTCATCAAAACTCACTAAAACATTTCTAAACGAAGAACGAGTGAATAAATTGCGCGCGCGCGTGTGGAAAAGAGAAGTCGGTGGTGTGTTTATATGTATGTGTGAGCGTGGGGGAAGAGATATAAAGAAAAGCGGAGAAAGAGTGATAGGAGAGGCAAGGGAAGGGGTAACGACCCCCCCCCCTCGCGCCAGTCCTTCCCCTCTTTCTCCTGACGCATGGATAGGGATTCCGCAACAAAGCGGGCCGACTGAGTGTCCTTGACCCATTCAAAGGACGAAGACCCAACGGGGCCAGGGCTCAAAGGGAACATACCCAGTGACCTAACCAGTCAGCCCGTTGCCATCCCCCACTACCCAGCTCCTCGAGCACAGCGACGCTCAAAACCGCAACCGGGCGACGCATCCTGGATTGGCGGGCGGCGGCCGAGCTCAGTCGAGGCAACGGAGATGGAGAGAGCGAACGGGCATTAAAATAGAAAGAACGCGGAGAAGTTGGGGTGAGTGAAGAATATGTGGAAAGTACACCATTCAACATGGGTGGGTTAGGGGGTGGAGAGGGAACACACCTCTCCTCAACCTCTTCCCCCATTCTGAAGAGAAAGAAATCCCCTCTGCGGCAAGGAAAGGGGTGGATTGTTATGTTACTTAAAAGCAAGCACCGACGAGAGCATCTCGACCAGAACGTTTGTTGGGAAAGATCTCTAAATATAGTAGGGAGGATAGAGGAAATGAAAATGGGAGGATGATATATTAGCTACACCTCTACCAGCGGGCGTAGGAGTCGAGAGCGCATGAAATTATGCAGATGTCAGCTGCAACATCGTTTCCCATGCTACACCTGACACCCCTTGCAGTGGAGGAGGAGATTGCCCCAAATCGAGATAAAATGGGGCGCAGAGAGGTGATGAGGGCGGCGGTTATATCGTTCTTTGCAACTTTAGGATACCAGTTCAACGGTGGGGGTTTCAGCAGAGGGTTTGGAGGACGTCCCAATGCATCCAGGGGCCGACTGGGCAATTTCCCGGGACTCTTCGGCGAGGGAGGTCGCTCTAAAATACCCCCCGAGGCAAAGAGCGACAAATTAAACCAGCTATCGTCGCCATATGTAATTCCTCCTGAACGAAATCCGATAAATTCTTATCACGTTTATAAAGATGAATTAAGCCCCTTTGGGTGGGGGAGGGTACAAGGCTTTAGAAGAAGGTTCTAAAACATCTTTTTTGGCCCATTCGTTGGTGAAAACGCTCATTCTAATCGTGCAGCCATAGACTCCGCCAGAGCTCCGTTCATTGGAGAGATCTTCGGGTGAGAGCCTCCGTTGTGCTCTGCCACGAGGCGATAACACTGAAATAGCAAATTTTATGCCATAACCAGTTATGGATAAAAAAATGTATGTAACCCCCAAATATATCTAAATCTAAATTTACCACATTGGCATGTAATCGTACGTTATCATATCTAAATCTGTAAAGGCAGTAAATAAAATAGAATTTTGCGAGGAATATAAAAAAAATGGATTGTAAGAAGCGTTAAGTAAAACTCTAATTAGCTGTGTTTTGTTCAGAGTTGCGATATGTGTGGCGAGTTGCTCACCAACACTGATTTCCTTTAACTTGTTGATGCGGTCGGTCGGTCGATCTTGTTGACAAAATATTTCTTCGACTTCTGAGTCCACTTGCTTGGTCACTAAGCTACGTTTTGTGTGTTTTTTTAATATTTTTTTTCAGAGCGGATAACTGTTTCCAAAATATTAGTGTTAATGTTTCTTTCACATTCCCTCAGCCTTCTGAACTTAAAATACAATGAGAACGGTAGTGTACGGTGCACTAACTCGAACTCCACTGCGTCAAAAGAAAATCGAACGAACTTGGCTGAGGGATTAATTCTATGGAAAGGCGATTCAGTTATCTAAAAATGGTGAAAGCTCTTTTATTTCAAAACATTAAGCGAAAACAGACGAGGACTTCTCTGCTGGGGAGGCTTCCAGGGAAGTTAGTAAGGAAAGCGTGGAAGGTGGCCAGAGAGAGAGAGAGAGGGGGGGGGGCAACATTCGTGAGTTTGCCTCCGTTACGCAAAGAAGAAAAATCAAGGTGCGTGGGACGCGTTGGCCCAAATCGTAAGGATCGGGTTAGAGCGATACATTTTTATGCCAGATCTGATCATCACATTTGTTTGATTAGTAAGAGATAATACAGAGGACAATTAAAGTTAAAATATAGTCACGACAAACATCTATAACCCTTTACAATATTCGACTAAAGTGCTGAGAATCAACTTTTTCTACATCTGAAAAGGGACAGGTGGCGCAATTAAATACGTGGAAACTGCGGAGATATTTTTGGAAATTTGGTTCTGATAGTGTCCAAAATTCATTTCCTTGAATAGCGGATAAAAAAAATGAGGTGCGCAGTGTGTATTTGAGGGATTCGTCCAAAACTAGAGCACGCTAATTTACTAACTCTGTTTATAACTAAAAAATCGTGAACTATGTAAGAGAAAACTGTCCCACGTATATTGTAGAATTAGACTGATGGAATTACTAATTTAGCAGGGTGGCTAGACGAGTTAAGGTCGACATATCCATCAAAAATCAAGTTGTCCAGTGGATGAGTAAAGGAATGACATTTTGAGACATTGTAGGCGATCTGCGCATTCTAGCATTCTTTGCTATATTTTCATATATTTCGGACGATTCGCGGATGTCCGTGTTTTCAGTTCATACGGTATAATGGCGTGCGGTGGCTGTGCTTGGTCGCAATACCAACTAATACGAGAAGTTTTTGATGTCGATTGTCAGGCATTAGAAATAGGGCTCACAGTGTAATCCCGCGAGATATTACATGCCGCAGGATTTGTAGATTTATACATGATCAAAATTTATTTTACTGTGGTTAAATTGCAAAGGATTTGAAAGGGTGTAAAACCCTATGCACGTTTTCCGTTAGTGCGTTTAAGGGCACGTGGCTTTTTAATGCCCGCATTTGACCAAGTATCGGCATGAATATCAAGACAAATGAGGCGTTTCTTTTCCCAAATTTTCTTAGGCAAGTTTTGTGTGTACTTCTCAGATCTGAAACTCGTTTTTGTTGGAAATACATACTTTTCCTATTATGGACCTTCAGTCGATTATGGGAAAAGTATGCATTTCCGGGGGAAACAGTGTCAGATCTGAAAATTATACATAAAACTGCACAAGAAAAAAACATTTTTAAATTCATTTTAAAATATGTGTTAAACGAGTCTTTAACCAAGACAATGTTCCGTGTCGCCCAGCAGAGGAAGTGAAGCAGTTCTTAGATGCTGAAAATATCGACGTGATTACCTGTCCTGCGCATCGCCCTGATTTAACAACAAGGTCAACAAGGAAAGAAGGTACCCTAGGAGACCTTACGGTCCATTCAAAGAGGGTACCTTTGGACTAGCAATCGAGCGGGCACAAAGCTGCCTAATTGTTTTGCGTCCCTAAACGGCCACTTTTCAAGACTTTGTCTAGTCTTGACTTGAACTGGTCAACAGATTCACTGTTGACAACTTCCACTGGAAGTGCGTTCCACATACCGCAGATACTGTAAGTGAAAAAATTTCCACACAGATTGCGGTTGTAACGCTTCAGTTCAAGTTTGAAGCCGTGATTGCGCGTTCTGTTCTCACTCAGTGTGAAAATATCCACGTAGTCAACATTGTCGAACCCTCGAAGTATTTTGAAAACTTCGATGAGCTGACCACGCTGTCTACGGGTTTCCAGCGAGAACAGATCTAATTCCCTTAGTCTATCCTCATAACTTTTATGTCAGATAGAGGGAATCAGCTTGGTTGCCCTGGCTTGTACGCGTTCCAATCTCGCGATGTCCTTTCGCAATGAAGGACTCCAAAATTGTACGGCATACTCCAGGTGCGGTCGGACAAGTGAGTTGTACAGGCACAGTACAATCTCCTGGTTCCGATAACCAAACTGGCGCTTAATATAGCCTAGCATCCTTTGGGCCTTTTTCTCCGCCTCAATGCACTGTTTCGAGAACTTGAGGTCACTAGTGATAGTAACACCCAAGTCCTTCTCAGTGTCACTCGATTCAAGAGCACTGCCCTTAAGGATATACTGAGATTGGGGGTTTCTGTGGCCGATATGCATCACTTTGCATTTGCCCACGTTAAAAGGCATTTGCCACGTGTCCGACCACTCCCCAATCTTCCCAAGATCTTCCTGCAGGCGGGCAGTATTTCCATCCTTTGCAACGTTCATACCAAGCTTGGTATCGTCGGCAAATTTGGAAATCTTGGCAACCATGTCACCGTCCATGTCGTTGACGTAGATGATGAATAGTAGTGGTCCCAGGACAGAACCTTGAGGCACCCCGCTAGTAACGGGCACCCACTCAGAAGACTGTCCATTTACCACCACCCGTTGCCGTCTGCCACTTAGCCAGTTCTCGATCCAGCCGGCTACCTTTCCGTCTATGCCAAGCGCTCGCACTTTCCGGAGAAGGCGGCGGTGTGGTACCTTATCAAAGGCTTTCTGAAAGTCTAGGTAGACCACATCCACCGCCTTGTCCCGATCGTGCTCACTGAAAACGAAGTGGAAGAATTCTACAAGGTTCGTCAGGCATGACCGTTGCCTTCGGAAGCCGTGCTGGGAACTCCTCAGTAGCAGGTTTGACTCTAAATACGACGTCACTTTGTCCACCATGATGCTTTCCATGAGTTTACCGACTATCGAAGTCAGACTGATAGGTCGGTAGTTCGACGGTTGGTTACGGTCTCCTTTCTTGAAGATAGGAGTCACCTCCGCCTCACGCCAGTCTCTAGGAACGCATTTGGTCCGGATTGACATGTTAAAGATAGCGCACAGATGTCGTGATACTTCATCGCACACTTCCTTCAACACTTTAGGTAGAAACCCGTCCGGTCCAGGGGACTTATTCGTCTTTAGGACAACGATCTTTTTCTATATTTCTCCTTCGGTGAAGTCCATTGCCTCCAGCTTTTCCCCCGAGTAGGAATCCGTCGGCTGGGGAATGGGACCACACTCTTCAGTAAACACTGAAGAGAAGTAGTCGTTGAGAAGGTTGGCATTTTCTGCATCTGAATGCTTTAATGTCCCTTCCTCATTCCTCAAAGGGCCAATTGTTCGACGGATTGGTTTACGGCTGTTCACATATCCAAAAAACTCCTTGGGATTCTCTTTACAGAGTCTCGCCACTCGGAGTTCCTCAGACCGCTTAGCCGCCCTTATGCTGGACTTCACTCTCCTGGTTGCGCGGTGATAAAGGTTAAGTGCTTGCACTTCATGACAGTTGTTAACGATTTTAACTGTGTAAATCGGCGCATTATCGTCCTGGAAGATGGTATCACCATTGAAAAGGGTTCAAATCATTGTTGAATTTGGTCAACCCAAATTGACAAAATTCTCTTTAGAATTAAACTTGGCACCATTTCGAGGTATCACAGGGCCAAGAGAATTCTACGATATAGCCAAGCAAACCATCATAGAACTGCCTCCTTACTTCACGTTGGAGTCAAACAATCTGAATCAAAGGTTTCTTTGCATCTTCTTCATTATACAAATTCGTCCCGAACAAGAAGAAAGGATAAATGATGATTCGTCATAGAAGTTGAGATTCTTCCACTGGTCTATTGTTCATTTATCGTGGTATTTGCATCATTTAGGCCATTTTAATATTGGCGAGGAAAATAAAAGGCTTGGCAATGGGAGCCAAGCCATGGTATCCAGGTGCATTGAGTTCTCGACGAACTATGTTGGTTAAAACTGAGTTGGTACATGTTGGTTTAGCTCTGCACTCAATTGCGTAGCTTTGGTTCAGTGATTTATTGACACCTTTGAAATTCTCTGCTGCTCTTTCTCACTGAGTTTCACCTTCTTTCCTAAGTTACTTTCCAGAGATAGTTTTCCCTTCTTTTTAGTATGCTAACATGACCTTAGTTCCTCTCGAAACGTTAAACAACTCTGTACTTGTTGTTGCCTCAGCCATTTTCGCACCAACAATTTGCCTTCTTTTAAAGTCTGATCCCAAAATCTGCAAAAAAAGAACCGCTTTGATTATCACATCAAATATTGTGTTCGAAATATCACCGGTTTCCATTATTTTGGCCAACATCTGTCCCCATCGTTCTCTAGTTTTGGACGCATTCTTTATTCGAATACATTACTTGAATCAAAACTTTTTAGCAGTTGTTTTATGAAATAAAACTTGGGACATTATCAGAGGCACTTTCTTTAATTGTGCAATTTGAATGGAAATTAAACAAAGATTTAAGAAAATAGAGCTTTGGGTATTTTGTTCTCTAGTTTTGGACGATACTGCCTAGGGGTAAGAACACAAAGGATAGATAGTGTAAAAAGAATATAAGTTGAAAATCGATACGGACGGACACATAGCTAGAAGAAACGACAGGATATAAACAAAATAAATCATAAACTGTGCAAATTTATACAATATACTTCCGCCCAACAATGGGTTTGAATGGTTTAATATATATATATATATATATATATATATATATATATATATATATATATATATATATATATATATAATGATGAATCTACAACCCTACCTTCCTCCACGACCCATACAGCCAAAAAGGTGTATACAATCCCCTCCCCCTCCAAGGGGAAAGGGGAGGGGGCAAAAAACAGCATTCCAAAATGAATCCTCTTTTAAAAAGGGAAAAAAGACCATCAAGGACACGCAAGGTGGCGCAAATAAACATTCCAGAATATTCCTCAACCAAATCGAGAGCCGCGAAGAGCAAAGCAAAAACAAGAACAATAGTGGACTCCCCCTCCCCCCCCCCCAAAAAAAAAATAGGGGTTGGGTGGTAGGACGTGGCAATAACCCCCGTCGAAAATGAGGTCGGCAGGAGTAAACATGGTTCCTCACGTTTTCCTAATATTTGGGACTTTGAAAAAAAAAGGCATCGAAAATCGAAAGGAAAGTACAAGAAAATGTCAGTATCGTGCCCCCCTTTCAAGCCCCCTTAACGACCAAATCACCGACCTTTGAACGAGATTTCTTTTCTTTATTACAATACTTTTTCGTCTGTTTCTTTTCAACCTCGTTCTTCACACAAGTGAACCCTCCTCCGTTGGATTACAGAAGCTTCATTACTGCCGGTAGAGAGGACCTCCCCCATTCACACCTATGAGTGTCATCGTTCTTCGCATTTTTTTTTCTTCACAGATTTACCCCCCACCCCCTCAAATCAATAGATATATTTTCCACAGTTGTCTTTTTCAACCATAATAATTTTTCACTATTTCGATTTATTCCCATCTTCCCTCATTCATTCCCACTCACGAATAACCACTCATATTCTCTCTCAACCCCCCTCCCCCTCCAATCTTTTATCACGTCTGTAATCTCCAATCCAAATTCAGCTTCCTGAACATTTAAGCCCGACGAGGTATAATGTAAACATTACTCTTTCCTGCCATCCTCCCGTTCTTCCTATCCCCATATTTTTCCTTCATCGGTCTCTTACCCGACCTATTGACAAATTCATTTAATACCATTCAATAAAATTATTATTAGTTATCTTTCTCTGTTCAGAATATAAAGTCCGCTTCCATATCATATTTCTGAATGGTGGCGAGGACCGACCTTCAAGAAAGCTCCCACTCAAATTTAAAATTCACTCTTGAGAGAGGCGTAAATTAACACATCATTTCGTTTCCTCGTAAGATCCGTCTACTTTGAAGCTTCATCCCCAAGGGATGGTCTTCTGAAGTTGCCTGTCTAAATATTCGGGGGTTCTACTGAGCAAATACGATTTGGTTGTGTAGAATCCCAAGCGAAACGAATGGTCGAGAGCAGCACGCCAAACAAAAGGAATCCTTTTTATGAGAGCAATTTATTTTGGGTGAGATTTTTAAACATTTTTAAATATCCGCAAATAATGGAACCAAAAGAATCCTAAGTTCTTTAAAAAAATTAAATATTTCTTGTGAGGTGAATTTCCCACCCTATTAATTAACTTAAACGCGGAATTATATTTCGGTTATCATCGGCTGCTATTCTACTATTACTGCCTCGGCGGAAAGACGCATCTCGACAACGCAGCCACAAGGACTTGGAAATAGAAAGGTGGAAAATAGTAAAGTATAAGGTAAAATGAGATTTGAAAGATAGTGGGGAATTTATAGGAAAGAATGTGGAGTAGAGTGAAAGGGTAGCGCTGGCTTTCTTTGCGTTTTTTTTAGGGGGAGTTGGAATGCAAAATGAGACATTTAAGCCTTTGTAGCAGCCACACGCGTCAAAGCACCACAACGAATAAGGAGAGCAAACCACCTTTTGACAACAGCTGAAAGAATACATTTCCACCTCATTTGGGAGTCCATCACATTCACAACCAACATGCAATCCTCGTGGCCTCTCGACTTACCTGGCATGTTCCATCCTCGCTGGTGTTGTTGAATGATGGCCGAGACTGGAATAACGGGCTTATCCTTCTTCAACAGCAGCATTATGGCCAAGAGACGACGAGAGCCGGAAGGAAGAGTCTAAAACAGACCGATCCTTCTGGACGTGCGTTCACTGCACACTCACTCGCACGCAAGTCACTCCGGCGTGCGCCACACTATTGGTCTTGTTATCCACTGGCTCCCGACTCAGTGTTCTCAGTCAGTTGTGCCACCCGAGGGCGAGTAAATGGCAAATGGTGCAGGATAGTCAGTTTCAATAACTGGCACTCCCAAGTCTTTAGTCTGTCTGGCGTGGCGTTACACAACACAGTTCACATTCGAAAGTTGCGGCAAACTAACGTATTATCGAGGAGTAGATAAACCACTAAAACGATTTCGATAAACGGCAAATAGGAAGAAAACAATTTTTTTTATAGACCAATCAACACTTGGGACGAATGCTTCAATGCTCCCTTCCTCGGAGCGCGATCTACCAGGAATCGTCGCACCATCACAAACCCAAAGTAAATTGCACCACGGTTAAATTCACAAGACACTCCGCAACAAAGAACTCATTTAGTTTCATGCAACCACCTGCCTTATTCCCAGACGAGATAGTTGCTCATCACCAACTATTATTACGCGCAACAAAGGTATCCAACTACGTTCGATCCTCACCCCCTTTGTTTATGCGGGTTGTGTGCGCGCGCGGAATGTTTTTCACCCAATAACCCAGTAACAACAATACAAATCCACATTCGCTCACACCTAACCCACATTAGATTACCTCACTGAATACAAATCGTCATATCGGATATACAAAAAACGAAAGCAAATATTTAACCCTCCCTTTTAGCGGTTTGTCCCAGGCATCGACTTGTTTAACTCTTCCTTTTAGCGGTTTACGCCAGACATCGACTTGTTTATTGCAAAGACAACATGTGTGGCGCCAGTGAGCGAGGGATGGGGACTCAGTGAGGAAATAGGAATTAAATAGACGAAAAATACAACAGCAAGAACATCCTCGACACTGGAATCGTAAAGGCTTACTTTAATATCACAAATAAAACAAGACCAAGGGCCCCTTTTGAAAGCTAGGGACTCAAGGTCACTGAGTTGTGAGGGGAGACACGAGAAAAGATAAGAAGTTGGGGGGAATGAATAAGCAAAGGAGTGAAAGGGAAGAGTGAGGTACACTCTCCTACCTGGCGATAAAAAACTACTACCCAACAACCACTGTTCGGTATCAACCAAAAAACAAGAACGCAAACTAATTCGAATTCACAAACACATCTACACAATGAAGTTGGTACAAGTAACCACCGCCCCGACGAACCACTCAAACCTCTGACAAACTCTCAGGATTACAAGTAAATTTGACACACACCTTGTGGATTCACTAAGCAAATCTTTAGGGAACGACGCATTTTCCTATAATTCTATACATCTAAAGGGATCCAATAGCATTTAAGCTAAAACTTACATCTCTTTGCCGAAATATATATATTCAATTATACAAACGTCCTTTTGTTCATCCCTGGTGTATGTATTTCAGACAACGACATAAATTATTCGTTTTCATTGAGATTGTTCCGGAACGAGTCGCCTAACGGATGGGAATGAGGACCTAATTGAACAATAGCAAATTGACCCGCTGGGAGGAACATAAAGAATATCAATCTCGCGAATACGATTTTAGTAATGCACAATCCTTCTTGCTCCTATCATGGAACAGCATGTAAATTATCGCAAATGAAGGCTTCGTATATCATTTGAGGAAAGCAAGCTACCAGATGGCAATCCGGCCGTCATGGAGGAAACAGAAAGCAAGAACTTCAACAAAATCTCAGCTTCCTCTTTGTGGGGTCCTGAAAACACAGGCTTGAAAATCGCAACCAGAATGGAAGCCAAAGTTCGCAATTCCTTTTATTTTGGGTATAAAGTAGTTTGTCGCGAGGCCTTCATTTGAGAAAAGAATGGGGGGAGGGACGGGTTTTATTTATTTTTAAACATCTCCGCCCCGATGGTTCTTGAAATGAGGTAAAGGTAGGGAAGGGTAAATGTGAACCTGACCCTGTTCCACAAGTTTGCGCAAAGGGCAAAGCCACTCAAAAGTAACCCCTCCCCCCTTACTTTGGAAAGGCAAGCTAAAATGAAAAAAAAAACAAGAATAAAGTTTCGAGCGAGGGCCAATAACGGAACAACCACAAATCTCCTCACAACAAGCATGTACAAGGGAGGGGGAGGGGGGGGGGGGTATATCAACAAAAAACACCAAACAATGCCGGCTGAGGGGGGACAGGGGTTGAATGCGCCACGTGATGAAACCGGCGCTCGCCAAAGGGGGCGGGCGATTAAGTAAAATAGACGCCAGGGGGGAGCAAACGTCGGGCGCATAAGCTAAAAATTAAAAAAAGAAAAATCGCTGCCTGGGATAGGGAGGAGGGGTGGATGGGGGGGGGGAGGCACGCGCATGACGACAGCAGTCTGAGCAAATTCTCCAAAGAGCTTTGAGTGTCCTGACTCATCGCTTTATTTCAGTTGAAATAACGATGCAATATTTTATCCCCCCTTCCACCCATAATACACAAATCACGTCAATTTCATGACGATACTCGTAGCTATTAAATAAAAACAAACAAACCGACAAACACGCGACAGCCATATCTTTTAACATAAGCCCGAGTTTTTTTAGAAACTGTAGATTCCATAAATAACCCAAAGGTTAAGATAAACATTAACCCTCGCAAGGGAATGGATGATGCAACAAGGGTAATCAAATCCCACAAAGGAGAAACTGGCGCTCTCCTTCGGGTCGTCTTTTAAATCTCCAACTATCTTTTCCGGTCCTGTATAGACGCGACAAAGGGTGAAATAAGGCGTTGAACGTTCTTAAAAAAATCCAATAGCCTTAAAAAACATTAGATTTAAGAAGGTTTAAGCAAGCAATTCTTCGATTTGGCAAATAGAACTTCCAAGGTTGAGACTCTAGCAGATGTGGGGAAAATTCACGGCAGTTAAATTTGAGTAAAAAGTTAGTGGGGAGAGAGAGAGGTGAGTATACTATTTATCAAAGTGGATAAGAAGAAAATTGGAGCATTCTCATCAAATGCGAAATATTACAAGGGATCAGGAGAAGAAAATAAGGAAGCAAGCACTAATAGAGGAATTGCAGAAATACAATAAGAAAGATCAGTGAAGACTTGAATAACCAATTTACTTGCTGCTTAATGTTGTCCATCGTTGCCGATGACGACGTCACTCCATACATTGATGATTTTGATGATGTTTGGTTGATGATTATCATCTTTGGTGAGATCGTGTTGATGGCTGCGGAGTCTGAGAAGGTTGGCACAGCCTCTTCCACAGACATCGCAGATATGGAGTCCTTGTATTTGTTGATGTCGTCTTGCACGGCGGGTTATGACAGCATTGTGGATAGGGTATTGCAAGAATGTGTCGATATATGAGCAATGCATGGAGTGATAACTTGCACGATGATGTTTAAGGTGGAACGTAAGTTTACATTCTTCAGTCCACCATTTTCACTTTACCCTGCTGAGTCCAGTGGCAAGGAAATGATCCAGGACGACTGGAAAAGGTTTAAGTTGCAATGCTCTGCCGAAAAAAGTCCCTCCTTGGCCTATCGCCTAATGCACGAGCACAGTGCAGATTTGATCTCCTGGTTTACTCCTGAAAACTTGGCCCTTCCAAGGTCTCCCACAAGGCAGTGGGGTTGTCCGGGTTATACCGCCCGGTACTCGGTCGTTGGACGTACCTTCAGTTAAAGGCCGGGGGACCACGAGCAGGTAGTACGCCAACAGTTGAGAGGCAGATGCTAAGTAACCTTATCTTCCATGACTTAAAGATTAAGAGGAAAGGCAACCAACCACAAACCCATCCGTATCTGACAAATGAAAACTAGGCTATCGCTAGAATGTTTAAAAAAATCGCTTATTTATTTCGGGAAATAGGCTAGCCTTTTCTTACTTAATTGCCTAACTAAGCTATGAGCCTAGTCCTAATTCGTCGCACATTAATTAGGGAAGAGGTCTATTGTTAGCTCCAAATATTTTGCATACAGATTCTTTTTTTTTTTCAAACTAATAAAATGGCGAAAAGTTTAGAACAAAATGGAAAAGATATAATTGATTATAAGTCCTAAAAATAAATATATTTTTAAATTTTTAAATTTATCATGTAAATCAAGATCTTACATAAATTAATATAATTAATGTTTAGTGATTGTATACAGGGTGGTCCGAAAGTCTTGTCAGACCCTGTATATATTGTTTTAATTTTCTATTTCAGATGGATGACATGAGCTCCTACAGTGTGGGAGTGAGGCTCATGTGTGATAGTGTCAATGAAAGTGAATACACTAAAACTAGTACATGTGTTTGATATTATTATATTGTTCTTATTACCTTTGGGTAGGGGGTGACCAGACTTTCGGGCCATCGTGTACATCAAATCCTAAAATGTAAATGCAAATTGCAATTTAAATTCCTTCCTTTTTATTATCATAAACTCGGACATGTAATAATAATCAACTGGAAGCTAGCATAGTTTCATGGTTAATTAATCTGCTTTGTAGCGTTATAAAATCTCCTTTAGAAATGGTTCTAAATTTATTAATGGATATGGTTTCAGGTATTGTCTCAAGTTAGGACCGTGTCAGAAATGAAAAAAAGTGCTATTTCAAGAGACGCAATAAAAAAAAAATAAATAAACAAGGGCCGGGCATATCTGACAGAAAACGCTCTGCTCGACAAGATCCCGAAATTCCTCAAGAATCTGATGTCTCCACTTAAAACTCAGATGCCTGAGAAATAGACGAGCATTCAGATCTGTCACCAGAACCTGCCCAAACTTGTGAATCCTTCCACATTAGAGGAACAATGATTAAAAACGGGTTACATTTATTAGCTAAGGAATAAAGCCAAATGATACAAAATATCTTGTGACATACCGACAGTGGAAAAGAAGTACTATGGAAAGATACGTCATTATATAAAATATTGAGGGAACAAA
The DNA here is from genome assembly GCA_963969495.1 of Ceratothoa steindachneri. Lineage (NCBI taxonomy): Eukaryota > Metazoa > Arthropoda > Malacostraca > Isopoda > Cymothoidae > Ceratothoa > Ceratothoa steindachneri. Next base: position 85,947,504 of record OZ018325.1, on the reverse strand, counting down.
GAAAACCTAAAAAAACATTCAACCAACGATTAATTAAGCATGGAGGCTTATGAAAGTCTGGATGGTGCCATCCTAGATATTTATTTGTGTTTTTTTTTTAAGGTGCCCCTCTGGTGAGTACCTTCCACTCGCCCAAATTAAAATTCAACCTAGTGCTAAGCTACTTTGAAATTACCCAACTAAACAAAGAAAAAAAAGAAATAAAAAGAAATCAAGAAGCAAGAAGGAGGCCCGCCTCCCTCCGGCGCAGGAATATGCGACATACAACATAGTCAAATAAATATGGAGGAGGCCAGCCCCCTCCAAAAAGTTAGATAGTCCACAAGTGTGTGTATACGAACCCGCCCCGAGTACAAAGGACAAACGGTAGCAACCCCGCTCGTCTCTGTACCGGGACAGGGAACGTGCGCAAAGATCACCAATACTGGGACATTCAACAAGAATGCGCAGTATGGTGAAGGGAAGCACTCTATCAAATGGCGGTTCGTCCAGCGGCTGTACCCAATTCGAAGACTGTCGACAGAAAGCGAGCTGAAGCCGTCGCGGCATTGGGAGGTAGATCCATGGGAACAGTCGCGGCGCAATGGCACTCAAATTTAGACAAGACATTGGTGCATCATGAAGTTCAAAAAGGATCACGTTTGAACATCATGAAATGTGTTCGGGATTATGTGCAATAATGAGGACAAACGAGCCAAAACTTCAGGAAGAAATACAAGATGTCTTTCAAAATTGCTTTGATTCTCAAAAATGATAACAGGGAGCGAGTACCCCTCCCCTTTATATATAAAAATATTTACTTTAGGATTTTCTTGTGGGCAATTTTATAGTTATTTAATTGTATCGCACGTTCCCCTGCAACCATGAAGCCCCCCCCCCCCCTCCCACATTCCAGTCGTAGGGGTGCAGAAAGAGCGATAATACTGTGTTAAAATCGACCCAGGAATCCTTGAAGTATTAAGGGAGAGTAACTCGTTCTGCATCTAGGGAGTGTGGATAGAGAAACTATTCGGGCAAGTTCCGAGGCGAACGAGTGATGGGCTATGTAGATGGTAATCTACGGAGTCGAATGTTTAGGTGCACTTCCCTCAGGATTGACAACAACGCCAGCTCGCCGAGCTCTCGCTGGGAATCGAACCCGGGACCATGGCGTACATTTTTTTTAGCCCCCTAATCTCCTACACCCAGTTACCCCTGAGGAGGTCGGCCTACCTCACTGGTGCACTTATCTTTTCTGCGACGGTATAGGGTGAAAAGGGGGCGTTATACGTTTTAAAATCAATAAAACGCACGTCTTCCTAAAACTCGAACACACAACAATCTAATATGCGAGAGCCAGCCCCCTAGGAGCATAGACTAGCCCCCCCTTACTAGGACATCAAACCAAAATGTGTAATACAGTCCATCAGAAATCGCTGCATCCGGCGAGTGTGTCCGATTATGAGACGACAGCATCGAGCCATTTGGAAAGTGTGTTTTCGGAACAAAACAATCTGGACCTTTTAGGACGAGGTAATTCGTACAGGGTAAAAGCGTTCAGAGGGCGTTTAAAGGCCTATCGCGCTTCAGGGAGGACCGTCTCACAATCAGCTGACCACCAAGTAAGCGGATGGCGGGCAACACGGCCAGAAATTCGAGGAATAGAACCAGGCCCGCGGTGATGGTGTTGGAGAACACAACGGCCTCATCAACCAACCTAAGTTAAGCTAATTTCTTCGAATGAAAATTTCGTTTCCATCCAATGATGGATTTCGTTAACAGTTAACACGGGTGAAGTACCCTTGTGCTTGCCGTGTACTTAGCATATTCGTAATCCCCTGAAATACCCAGCATTTATTCGTCCAAAAGGGAAATCGCGTGATTTATTCGCAAGAACTTAGGGCGATGGTTAGTCATTCTTAAATTAATGTATCATAACCATTTCCCTTAAAAAAAAAGTTTTGTTTTAATTATTTTGTCGTTATCCATAATACTATACAAATGTAAGTAAAAAAAAGAAAATATGTGGAACTCGCTCAAGTAATTTTTTTTCCTTATTTGACGCCTTCACTTATTCAGACTCCTGCTAAAATAAAAAAACAAGGTCTGCTGACCAAACAGCCACGTGCTCTCACTTATTCTGATTTATGACCTCACAGCCTTCAAAAGTTTCAATAATTCAAAAGCTAACATTGGCGGGGCATTGAAAGTTAAATCATTCGAAAGAGAATGTAAGACAACATAAGGGTTTCAAATTAGATGTTATTGCCAAAACAAAATAAGTCATGGGCTAACCTTGGGAGGACTTTGGTAATTATATCATTTGAAACAGAATGTAAAACAACATAAGGGTTTCAAATTTCGTTAAAATCGGCCAAATAGTTACGATGTTATTACAAAAAGAATAAAAAGCAAAACGGGGACCGACCGACCAACATAGTGAGATAAGAACATAAAAAAGAAGGAGACTGCAAAAGACCATTCATGGCCTACACTTGGCAGCTCCTGTTCCAGTCAACGCACAAAAGATTTCTTACCAGAGAAAAGTCATCAACATTGTCACCCTTTACAGGAGTTCGTCAGATCTAATCTACAATATACATAAAATGCATCCAGAGGATTATGTCCATTCATGCAACCGCAAAATATAATCTCCCCACTCCTTAGAAAAATATGTACATAAAAAAAGTCAGTCCCATCTAGCAGCTTCATCCATATATTTATCTAATCTATTCTTAAAACTACCCAGAGTGGAGGCTTCTATCACATGTCTAGTGAGCCTATTCCATTCATCTACCACACGATTTGTAAACCAATTCCTCCCAATCTCCTTCCTAAACCTATACGTGTCCTGTCATGTTCACTAAGTATAATAACCTTACCCAGATCCCCTTTATTATATCCTTTTACCCATTTGAAGACTTCAATCAATTCCCCTCTGACTCTTCTCCTTTCCAATGTATGTAGATTTAGTTTTCTGAGCCTTTCACCATAAGGTAAGTTCCTTAGCCCACCAATCATCTTTGTCATCCTTCTCTGCACAGACTCAAGCAAATCAATATCCTTCCTATAATATGGTGACCAAAATTGTACTGCATAGTCTAGATGAGGCCTAACTAGCGCCAGATACAGTTTTAGAATGACTTCAGCTGTCTTATTGCTTACACTCCTCCTAATGAATCCCAATATCCTATTAGCTTTATTCTTAGCATTTAGGCATTGCTTTCTAGGACGAAGGTCTGAACTTACCAAAATACCCAAGTCCCTCTCACAATCGGTCCGCCCTAAAATTCTCCCATTTAATTTATAACTATTCAATGGATTATTTCTACCTATACTAAGTACACTATATTTGTCGCCCGCGACTAAAAACTTATCAAGATGGATATGCACAATCGAATCGCCGACTATATATAATGGAGGTCAAAGCCACTTTGACTCCATTTTTTTCTGCTAGACACCCAGCAGAAAAAAAAGAATGACATGGGTATGCCTTGTGGGTATCGTTGGGTGGGCAAAGACTAGAAGGAAAAATCCAAATCAAACCACAAAGTCCTCAACGGCAGAACAGGCGGAAGAGGTTGTAAAACCCAACAGCTGTGAAGGCGGAAGAAGGCTGCAGCAGAGACAGAGGTGCTGGATGTCCAGGCTTTCCTGGTCACAGGGTACACTTCTGATCCTGTCAAGGAATGTGTGCTGGGTTGGGTGCGACACCAAAGACACCCTAAGCAAACGAGCGCGCAGGCGTCCTACGACCGCCCACGCCTTCACCACTACCCTTATCATGATCATTAACCATCACTATCAAAAGATGGACGTCGGATCCCAATCTTCTGGAAAGAAGTGGAGCCAAAGACGACCAACGACGAACACCGATATGGCCTGCTGAGCGGCGGCGCTCAGGCAAAAGATATTTGAAGGAGAAAGTCATTTCTACCATAGAGATTGTCAACCACCCCCATTAAAGTTCGCTTGTTTAACAGGACAGCACAGGAAAAGGTCAAGGCAGGAAAGGGATGTTTGAATTCTTCCACAATAAGGGAACCGAACGCCGAGTCTTCGATCAATTCTGCTAAGACCTTTCCCCTAGGACCGTTATAGACTCCCTATTGTGGGTCTTCTGTTCAACTCCCCGAGAGGGGCCTTGGCAATCAGCGTACAACTTTTTTTATATTTTATTTAAATCATTAGTGCTGCCCTTTTATATAATTTCAAGCTGCGCCAAAGTCAAAATTAACCACCCTTTTCTTAAAACTCAAATCTCAACCGGCTGAAATGCTGGGTAGACTGCATCGAATCTGTCAAGAATAACCCACAGAACCATAAAATAAATATATGGTTAAAGGAACCAAACACGGGTGACATAGTCAAAGGGATAAAAGTTCTGAAGTGAACATGGGTAGGACACATTACAGGAAAGAACGAGATAAGATGGGCTAAAAAAAAATCCTAAGAACTGGGTGGGTCCCATTTCATTAAAGCCCTCGGAAGGAGTTTTTCTCATAATCACGAGAAGATCACGCCAAATCCAGCCTTTCGAAGAAAGACCATAAAATCTGTCTTTCAATCAGCTATTTTAATTGTTATCCCTGCTTTTCGAAGAGAATGGAAAATTTAATTTTATCCACTCTAGCTCGGCAATTGCAAAATAATTCTAGATTTATAAGGCCGAGCTAGGGAGGATGAAAGTAAATTTTCCATTCTATTCGAAAATCAGGGATAACAATTAAAATAGCCGATTGTAAGACATATATTTGGTTATCTTCTCGTGATTGTGAGAAGCGCTCCTTCCAAGGGCTTTGATGAAGAGCTAAGTTAGCTAGAAAATTGCCTTCTTAACTATATAATTATGATTGCGCAATTGCAAAATAATTCTCGATATATATATATATATATATATATATATATATATATATATATATATATATATATATATATATATATATATATATATATATATATTGAAAGAGAAAACGGAATAATTTTTCCTTGCAGTAATGTTTTTATTACCTTTTTCGAAAAAATCCATTCTCTCTTTCAATGTGGTTTAATGGTTCATTTTCATCATTCTCTCGCGCGCGCTATATATATATATATATATATATATATATATATATATATATATATATATATATATATATATATATATATATATATATATATATACGTATGAAATGAAAAACTCACAAAGTATCACGTGAGAGTAACAAACGAATGCAATGTCCCGCCGGAAAAAAATGAAATGGTGTTTCCTAGTATTTTCGAACTTTATTAAGTTCCTTAATAAAGTTTAGAAGTACTAGGAAACACCATTTCATTTTTTCCGGCGGGACATTGTATTCATTTGTTACCCTCACGTGATACTTTGTGAGTTTTTGATTTCATATATATATATATATATATATATATATATATATATATATATATATATATATATATATATATATATATTGCAGAATTAAACATCATTAACAAAGTCAGTAATATTAATTTATTTGAAGGGCGATATAAATTCAACAAATACATCTCGAATAATGTTGCCGAACTCATTTATAAACCACCAGAACCAGTTCTTGGCGAGGATTAGAAATTTGCCCCCGGATTCACGCAAATATTTAAGTTTCCAGTTTGTTTCCTCGGTTTTTATTTTGTTTAGTCTTGTGTTCGCTTTTATATACTGGAGTTGCTTGCCTTGCATTTCATTATACAGTTGATAATGGCATCATGAGGCCGAAACTAGTCGTTTTTTAAAAATAAATCAGATTCAAATATAGTGGTTTATTATTATTTTTGCATAAATATATAAATATATATATATATATATATACCTCGACAGCAACGCGTTACCGTCTTTTAAATCAAAATAAACCAATTAACACATGTGTAGTCGTAGTGGGGGCTGTTTGGAGACTTCGGTTATTGTTAGTCACGTGATACGGCCTTCCACCTCACACGAACATCTGCAACCCGCAACATCTACAACCATCTCCACCTCCTGTAACCCCCACTTGAAGTCAAGGTAGGGAATAGGCGTGAATGACAGAACGTAGTCCAGACATCCCAAATTTAGTTATGAGAAAGGGGGGAGGGGCAGCGAGCATAGATCAATAAGGAAAATAAGTGGTCTCATTGCGATGGGGGGTCACCCCAAGTGACAAGACGGGGAGAGGACAGAGAGCAAATAATTGAACGGAGCACCTTGAACACCCAAAACACAAGAAAGACGAAAACAAAATAACAAGAATGGCATATTTGTCCTTTCGACCAACACTCTTGGACACATGCTCGCCCGCTTTTGCCTAGGGCGAGAATTAGATAGAATCGTTAATCGCAGCGTTATTGTGAAAATATTAAGACAAGCGCCATCACTATCATTACCATAACATATAATATTACTTCCATCATTCGATCATAAGCGAAGCCGCACTTGAACAGCCACAAAAAAACATCTCCGCAATCGCCTCTCAGAAGAACACGGACACAACGGGAGTGATGACATTAAAAAAATGGACCAGTGCACCGGGTCATAAACACAAGGCCTTAAATGAATGAAATAACAAAAAAAAGGGAGGAAACTTGGACGGTCCCAAAGGACGGCGATGCGAAGTAAAGGGTGAACGAGTGTGTTCGGTCCTTTTACTTACAAGGAATTGGGTGAGAGCGAAAAGGTGTAACTTGGCGAGAAAAGGACTTTAAAATAAGTCTGGGGATCTTGGTGAAATCAGGCAACAATGGGGCTAGCGACCGGGAAGTCGCACAACTCTCTTTAATCTGACCGCGTCCCGAAATTGTCGGGACACCTCGTTGCAGTACAGTTCCAATGTGGAAAGGGATGGGAGAGGGGAGTAAACGTTAATCAAAAATAAAAAGGGAAGTGGATAAAGGGGAGAGGGCCGAAGTTTGTTAGGGGGACTGGCAAGAGATTTGGCATGATTTTCTTTATCATACTTTTGCCTCTGCGTCGGGAAAATCGTGTGGCAATATTTCTAGCCTAAATACCAAACCCATTTTCCAGGTGCAACCAAGACCTTTTATTGCATTACCTTAGCCCCCCCCCCCCGCTTCCACTTCTAAAGTGAATCATTCTCTCCTATGCCCCCACCTCCCTTATGAGGCGGACGGGCACACAAACCTCTGCGCGCTCGCACGCACAAACAATCCAAAGAGTTGAGGGTAAACAGACAAGAAATCGGGACAAATCCTTCCCCCACTTCGGCAAACAACGCTATCTAATTGGGGTAATAAGCGGGGGTATGAATGGGGGAAAATAGCGGGCTCGAGTTTGGTACAACCTCGTCTTAACCTTCCCCGTGGCTTTCAAGCCATATCTGACGCGCCACCGTCGGTTCAATGCGTTTGGCATTTTCTTTTAAACACTAAATACTCTTATCACTTCTAATTTCTTTGCAAAATTGCCCAAGTACGCCCCCCCGGTGTCGGGGGTACGGGGGGTACCACCAGCTTTTCGAAACTTAGGGTCAATCACTGTCACCCTGAAACGAGACCCACCCCTCCCTCTCATGAAATTTGCCTTCATCTCACCTTCCCTCCTCATGCCAGAAACACACACACACACACACACACATATATATATATATATATATATATATATATATATATATATATATATATATATATATATATATATATATATATTCGCACTATGAATTAACACCATCCCGTTACTCAAGGGAAGCGGAGGGGGGGGGGGGCAAAACGACCGGGACTAGAACTAAATGGGGGGAAGTTTTAAGAAGTTGTAAAAGAGAAAGAGGGGAGGGGGGGGGCACTGGAAAAAGAATTGATTCATAACTGAATCGTTGAAAAAAATTTCCAATCACCTTCGTTAAAGGTTAAATGAAATGATAAAAACTGGCAGAGACGCCGTCGTAGTGTGGGTCGCGGGTGGAGGGAGGGAGAGGGGGGGGGGGGAGAGAGAGAGAGAGAGAGAGAGAGAGAGAGAGAGAGAGAGAGAGAGAGAGAGAGAGAGAGAGAGAGAGAGAGAGAGAGGGGGTGAGAACGAGAGAACTAGGTCACGGAATGATAGAGAAAGTGGTGTACATATTAAAGGGTGAAAGTGCATAATATATATATATATATATATATATATATATATATATATATATATATATATATATATATATATATATATATATATCTCAAAGAAGTAGCACGAAAGAATGATGAAAATGAATCCATTAAACCACATTGAAAGAGAAAACGGAATAATTTTTCCTTGCAGTAATATTTTTATTACTTTTTTTCGAAAAAATATGTGCAGAAAGCGATTCGAACCAGGCACACTGAGGCAGCGAGCACCGCTTTGATCACAGTTAATAAAAATATTACTGCAAGGAAAAATTATTCCGTTCTCTCTTTCAATTTGGTTTAATGGATTTATATATATATATATATATATATATATATATATATATATATATATATATATATATATATATATATATATCTCAATGAAGAAAGAATAAGAAGTTTAAAAGGTCAATGATAATATAGAAAAAGGAGCGTTACGAACAGCACTACAGCAACCACTAATGACTACAAGGTACTTCAAGACCCTCCAGAGGCGAAGCAGCTTACACCTTTTGTTTATCAATTTGAGAAAAACGAGTACAAATAATCCGACGAGGGGGCGGGGGGGGGGGGGTAACGGGTGGAAAGGCATAAGGTCAGAGGAGAAAACGAAGAACAGATAAATTATGTTTAACGACAAACTCGCATAAACAACCCATGCATCCTTCGAGGAGGGTGGTGAAGCCTACTAGCTGAAAGATCTGTACGAATGTGTATGCGTTCGTGTGTGCACGAGGGACAAGGAAAAGATGTGTTGGTTAATGGTAGTGTCTTTCAACGTATTTTATTAACGAAGTTATCAAATTTCATCGACCCATATTTTGGTTAACGGCTAATTCTTTATGAACTAAATTTTAAAAAATCCACAGTGAAATAATAATAAAAATAATAAAAGATAAAGAATCCCCAAAAGGTACGAGCGGGTTACAAGCACTGGAATGGGCCCGCGAGAATACGCAGACAGCCAGCCACAGGAGTGGACCGAATGAGACTTACCATAAGAACATAATAAATACTACAGAAATAGAGCCTATTAAGGGCAGGACAAAGTTCAATAAAGAAAAATAATCACTTACGCCCACCTTTACAGCAGATAAATAAACCTATCTTCTTCCCCCCTCGCATCCACACATGTGAGGATGAGATGAACGGGACAAATAACCATCCTCTCTTGCGTCTCCTGTTCAGATGAGAGAACACGAGACAAACAAATTTCTACCTAAATATAAGTGGCATTATTAATTTCAAGTTCTTATAAAAACTCCCAGCGCACACGCTTTCTGAAAATCTCAGGTGATTAATAAACCATTTTAGAGAGTGGCACCACTACTAGCCACATTGTCCCATAACTGGGGTGGGCATGTGCAATTAACCCGCCACAACCAGACACGTACACAGCGATACCTGTAATTAATCGAAGCACACACCCACTTCGAGGGAGCAATGAACAAAGGAGGGCAATGAAACCATCGACAAGCCTACCTCAATCCTGTTTCGGGCGATAGGCTTGACATCCTACTAAGCAGACCACCACCACTGCCGAAGGCACACCTGACTCAACCGCAACTATTTACGAGCCTTTCCTGATACTCTCAAGAAATATTATCTTCCTCTAACGCATAAATTGATTAAAATTTGTATCATTTGATAGTTTTGTTTCAGAAACTAATTCATTTAAGGGAAATCACGAGGAGCAGAGGGACAAGGGAGGGCCTGTGACACACCCTCCACGGGTGAGAGGAAATCGAAAAAAGGGAAGCCTTGCAATGCGGCGCTCTGGTAGTTTCAAGTACTTCCTAGTCCGTCTTGGAATCTTTCTCGATCTGGCTTTATATTTCTCGCATTTTCAGCTCTTCGTTTCGGCTCCACCACGCGCTAAGTCCGCTTCCTTCACAGTCAAATGCAAAGTATGGAGGGCGGGGGGGGGGGGTCGTAGTGCTATAGAAATAACCATTTACAAAGGCACTCAGGAAACACAAATTAAAAACACTTGTGTCTTGATACCACTCAAACTCTTCGCAAGTAGATCTAGGGAATGCGAATAACTTCACAAACACAAAGAATAAAAAACAGTTAACGAGTACCAGGCTCAAACGCCACCACGAGCAGGAGGTAAGATTATGTTTTGTAAACTCTAGTCACCCTGTGAGGCAAGAAAAAAAATACAGTTGAAGAGTGATCCCGTCATTTCCAAGTGGATATGAAACGAGCACTCCAACTGCAATTGAACTCCCACTCTCAAACTTGCATGGACTCCTGGTATAGGGATGGGGGATATATAACATCCCTCAAAGATGCAACAGCCTCCCCTCCAAGTAGGCTCAAAGCTTTCTCCCTTAATCTCCCAAGTAGGCGGAAAGAGCAGATGCTATCTGATCCTGGGGAGCGAGATGCAACAAGAATACCAACGGCTGTTGAATTTAAGAGAACCCATTTTACACACACACAAACACATTCACATACTTCGATAAAACATCCTTCAAACAATTAAGGGATATTTTAACCTAGGTAAATTAGGAGGGGGGGGGGGCTGGATGAAGACAAAGAGCCAAACTCAGGAATGTTTTATCAACTTGTTCCGAATATAAGCCAGTCCATTTTTTAAAATTGAATAAATTAATAAAACCTGAAGAGAAGGTTCGCGAGAATGCGCCGTAATCTGAGTGTGAGAGAACCACGTCGCTGATCGCGTAGGGTGAAAGCGATGGTCGGTCTCTACCCTTTGAAGAAAAAGGATAATAATCGACAAAAAAAACCTTCCTTCACCTTCATTAGTTCGATCCACTCAAACCGCGTGTGGCTCAAATCTGCAAAAAGTATCGACCGCAGATTTTTAGCGTCGCGGTGAGCCAAGACTGGAAATTTAAAAGGCGGTGGCGTCCTGGCACCAAACAAACCCTACAAATGGTTGTTTAAAGATTGAGAAAGCAATAGAAGAGGTTGTGAAGAGAGCGACTTTTTACCACTCGAATTTAAAAGCAAATACCCTCAAGGGCGTCTCCTCCAGAAACCTTGCCAGAAGATGTAGAAAAAATAGTAAAGCATGAAGTGGAAATGTGTGGAAGACAGCCGTTGATCCTCTTGCAGGTATCCGGGCCTGGAAGGATGGGGGGCATAATCATGCAGATGTCAGCAGCAACCTGGTTGTACATGTTACACCTACATCCCTCTACTGTTGCGTAAAAGCTAACGAAAAGAAAGATGAGGTGTGTGTGTGTGAGGAGGGGGGGGGGTAAATGAGGAAAAGGTGGGAAGAATTCATATTCAAATCCCCCCCCCCGGCCTCGATCAAAGATGAATGGACGTAAGCTGGTCGGTGATGATGGGTGGGCCAAAAGGGGTAAAATGAAGATGTTCAGTTCAAATAAAGTTTAGGTAGTCGAGCTCTAGAATACCGGGGGGCGGGGGGGGGGTTAAGTGAATGAGAACGGATGGTACAAATCCCGAGTAAACGATATGAGACTACGAGGGGCACACGGGGCTGGAAACATGTGCAATTCACTTCAATTTGCCAGGTTAAGGGGTCAACGTGTAAATTGTCACACCTGGCAGAACGGTCTCTCACCCGGGTGACAAGCTAAACTTTAACCCATTTTCGTCACTTTCCCTACAAGCTTCTTCTCACATATTTTATAGGCCGGCGACTATACATCGGAGGCTAGTCGCCAACCAGCCTTCGTCAACTCGCTCCTGGTATGGCTCAAAGGCCCACTCCCTTCTAAAAATGTTCATGTGATGTTTTTTAACATGCCCGCAGGTAGTGTCAGATGTAGCATGGAAACCATGCTAAAAATAACATCTAGCGGAAATCATGCAATTTAGGCCCCATTGAACAAAAGATGATATGCGACTGTCATATTTACATCCACAATCTTCGCCACTTTCTTTACAGATCCTTTATTCCAAACTTTACCAGATACGGACTCGTTGGCAAATCGAATCAGATTTTGAGAAGAAAAACGTTTGAATCTATGCCAGTTAGGAAATGGCGACAATTTCAAACATGGATCAATAAAAGGTCAGCGACAAATATGGATCAATATAAGTCAGCGATAAAAATGGATCAATAAAAGTCAGTGATAAACCTGGATCAATAAAAGTCAGTGATAATTTGATAAACGTGGATCAACAATAGGTCAGCGGCAAACATGGATCAATAAGGCTGAGCTGGTTGGGCAGCTCAAAGGTGATGTCTTCTATGGAGTAGTCAAGGAGCTCTCCCTCGCGTAAACCACTCCTTTCACGAAGTTTATGTTAGAGTGCGGCGTCACACTCACCGGCGAGCCATGTAGGGTCCGAGGGGCACTGATTATGATGCCTCGGATCGATCCGACGCATTCGCCAGTTTCGGCACTCTAACAAAAAAACTAGCTAATGCTCTCCTCTGATGGATCATATTGCCGTTGGCCAAAAAACTGCCGCCACTGGAGCGAATTATTGACAGCGTTTGAAGCCAGCGGGCTCGAAAACGCGAGGTAATCTCTGAATGAGGGGCCTCGGCGTAATCGAGGCTCCGCTCACTGCACGTGCAATCTTAGTCTTGGTCTGGACGACCCCCCCCCCTCACTAACACACACCAGAGGGCGCCTCAAGGTCGGCGGTGCCGATCTGGGCCTGGTGGCTTTCCGAAACGGCAGCGGACTCGTCCGTCCCCGGAGCTCCCGAGGAGGAAGAGGACCCTTAGTCCTATTTGTCTTCCACTTTTCTTTTTAGGAGAGGAGGGTGGGGAATGAATCCTCTCCTCTCTACCGCTGGAAAGAACTCCTAAGCGTAACAGACCGGCCTCAGCAAGATACTTCTCCGAAATAGAGAAGGTCAAAGGGGCACCAGTCGGAAGAGTAGGTCCCTCCTCTCCTTGTGACTCCCCGAGTCACGTAAAGGGAAGTTTGCCGAGGGGAAGATTCAGGTTCGGTGTTCGACACCAAGCCCAGGTTCACCCACAAGGAAGATCCTGACATTCTTGGCTGGATCACCGATGGGGTCTCATGTCTAGCTCAGGGAAGCCTCGATGTGGCTATCCTTCCCCACTAAGTCATCAAGGATCCCATTAGAGGTACCTTCAGTTGGAGTAAAGTCTCTGGCCGGAGAACCGAGCTCTATAGGGTAAGAGGGGAGCAATCACGCCGACCCCACGCAATGTCAAAAGGCATGACTGCGGGGGGCACGGCCCGACGCGCCCCGCTTTTCCTTGCTCCCCTAAGGAGGTTGGTCCTATCTAGTCACGCCCACCGGGAATGCCCTACTACTCTATTGGCAATCCCCTATGAGAGAAAAGGGGGGACTGCGTTTGATCGAAAGATGGAGTCGCCCATGGGCAACTCTACACAAGGGAGTTACGCGGAAACCTCCGCACCCGTAGGCCTACAGGAGTAAGCCTCCTCTCCGGTAGAAGTAAGTTAGAGGGGCCCCTGAGAAAGCACAGGGGAAAATGTCATCTCTTTTTCATAGCGGAGCTGCCATAGAAATGCTCCGAATATGGCAAAGGGGAAGCTCCTTTGCCGAATGGCGATGGTGAGAGGGGAGCTCCTCCACCCGTCAAAGGGGTGTATCGTGTAACCTCTTTCTCCTCTCTCCTCAAGGAAGGCGAGGGCGCACTTGGAGGCGGATCTCTATGCGCAGTCCAACTATTGTCACCATATTTGTAGAAAAAGAGAAAAGGACACATAGAAAGTAGAAACTATGACCCCCCCCCCACATGACTTGGAAGGTTAAAAGAAGGCTCCATGGGATCGGTTCCGGTCCGGCGTGGATGGGCTTTGACAGCCCGGCGCCAATGTCCTTGAGCTCTGACCATAAAGGAAGGCGTTGGGGTAACTAACTGATGTGCATTGGAGGAAAGTGTGCAGAGTGGACGGCCCAACACACATCGTACCTAATACTTGCCCTAGCCGGCGGGTTTTCGGCTTTCGCGGTATACACTGCCACTCGACGAAGCTCATAAGAGGACGAAAGTGCGCCTGGCAGCCAGAAGCTCTGTGGAGAGGAGAGCAAGTGTGGAAAGAGGTAGGAGGGTATGTAATAAAGAGAAGTAGAGATACGCGGGTCCACTAACGAGTACTTATAATAAAAAAGGTAAAGTAGCGCGGGTCCACTAACGAGTACTAATAATAAAAAAGGTAAAGTAGCACTGAGAGGGGGCTAGGGAAAACGCACAATAACTTTCGCAGGTCCCCATCACAGAGTTCAAGTGAACTCAAGTGACATCAGGGCTTCCCTAATTTGCACTCAGGCCAGGAGGATGTGTACCTCCTCCGGGTAAACCTTCCACCAGCAAACGGCCATTGATCAATTTAAAGACCTTCATAAGCAATTGGCCATTATCAATTCAAAAACTTTCCACCAGCAATTGGCCATTGATCAATTCAAAGACCTTCACACCAATTGGCCACTGATCAATTCAAAGAACTTCCACCAGCAATTGACCATTGATCAATACAAAGACATTTACAAGCAATTGCCATTGATTGATCAATTCAAAGATGTTCACAAGCAATTGGCCATTGATCAATACAAAGACCGTCCACCAGCAATTGGCCATTGATCAATACAAAGACCGTCCACCAGCAATTGGCTATTGATTAATTCAAAGGGCTTCACAAGCAATTGGCCATTGATCAATTCAAAGACCTTCCACAAGCAATTGGCCATTGATCAATACAAAGACCGTCCACCAGCAATTGGCTATTGATCAATTCAAAGACCTTCACAAGCAATTGGCAATTGATCAATTCAAAGACATTCACAAGCAATTGGCCATTGATCAATTCAAAGACCTTCACAAGCAATTGGCCATTGATCAATACAAAGACCTTCTACCAGCATTTGGCCATTTATCAATTCAATGACCTTCACAATCAATTGGCCATTGATCAATTCAAAGACCTTCACAAGCAATTGGCCATTGATCAATACAAAGACCTTCTACCAGCATTTGGCCATTTATCAATTCAATGACCTTCACAATCAATTAGCCATTGATCAATTCAAAGACCTTCACAAGCAATTGGCCATTGATCAATACAAAGACCTTCTACCAGCATTTGGCCATTTATCAATTCAATGACCTTCACAAGCATTGATCAACTCGAAAGACCTTCCACAAGGAAGAGGCAATATTTTATTTTCCGCTGCTGAATTCAAGACCATTTTCCATTTGATCTGAATTTCGGGGGGAAAGGGAAAAGAGGGATGGTGCTTCAAAAATAAAACCTGGCATAAATAAAGCAAAATTTAAATTTATTAATGTTTTCATGGAAATGACCCTCCTTCTAAATAATAGCCACTCTCTACTCAACCCCTCCCTCTTCTGCAACCTCAATTTGCATCAATACACACTACTAAGGGTAAAGTCATTTTTTCACAGTTGTTGCTTCTTTTTTATTGCAGGCATTGCTGTAATATTTTATATCTTTATTATTATATCTATTTTTAGTAAGCTTTAGTCCCAGGGACCAGGTTTTTTTAAAATGCATTTTAAAGGAAAATATTACTATGGTTTTAGCCATTTTTACTTTCAGCCTACTCTTCAGAGCCAATTAATGGGGGAAACTCCAATCCGCCAGACACGAATTGATAAAAATAAGAGCTGGAAAACACGAAACTGACGCCCCTTACAGAAGCACAAAAAAAGGGAGGAACATAAGATCCCCACCCTTGTGGGACAATGGAACAAAAATCAACTGGAAACGGGCACTGTTTAATCGAGCGGGACATACTGAATGGCAAAGGACTTTCTTCCCCCCAAAGCGAAGCAAAACTAAAAATAGCAACATGTCTGCCGCACGAAAGGGAAATAAAAAAAAGAAGAGTCTACGGCAACTAATTTTCGATCGCAAACTGATAAGTCGAACAGAATGAAACAAAATTGGAGATGATCCATTTACGTTTCGATTTCCTCTTTGAACCCCTGTCAAGCAAAGGCAGGTGTGCGTTCATGCCTTCGACAGCGTTGCAAACATCTGTCGTTTAAGGTGCAACTGTATATACACGCTCATAAACAAAGGCTTCCGCTGCCTCTTCGAAATTACATAAACATGCGACGCGGTTTATAATACAACGTGGATCGTCAAGTATGGGCCTTCATGAACTAAATTCCTTGTTTTACCTTGAGAGGCCAAATTTCGTTCTTTTACAATATATGTATATTTTTTCGGTTAAGAAAACGCATTTGAGTGTGGCGACGAGACGAATGCTCGAGGACAATTTTTGCTCCACACCGACACTAACATCCCGACTGAGAATCAACGGCGTTCCGCGTCTGTAACTACCACCCCATGGCTCCAGTTCCGTTCCCGTGAAGAAAGGGTCTCTTCACGCTTGTTGGGCGGGGTCATATAAGGAGGGCTCGTTATATCAACATGGGATTTAGTGGGGGTAGAAATAGCAAGCGAAATCTACCCAAGGTGGCAAGTTTACGGGATAAAATAGAGCTTACTATGATGCCTTTGCGATTAGGATTGTTAATAGTAGTGAGACTGGAGAGGGTGATGTAGCGGCCCAGCCAATGCAATAGCAATAAATTTGAATGCGCAGGTAATTACTATCAATTGTTTTACGGATAGGTGCCAGTCAGACAGTGTTAGAGATATATTATCTAAGATACTAAGACAAATTCAATAAACGGACACCATATGGAGAAATCAAGTATGAACGACGGGCTCCAGCATTAAGCAGGACATGCATTCCAGTTGTGTCTGTGTGAGGGGGGGGGGGGGCTGAAGGACTTGCATTCGGGGTGTATGGGTGCTGCAGGAGTTGTATTAAGGTTGTGAAGGACTTGCATTCGTGTTGTGGGGGTGTTGTAGGATTTGCATTCGTGTTGTGGGGGGCTGTAGACGTGTCGCGCCAAAAATGGAAGCTCTCGAATTATCTGCTTTGCACTGCGTTGTTTAATAGATACGGCGTTTGACTTCCAGCGTCGAGGCACAGCTTTGATCACGGCGAGTGTGGGCACAATACTTTTAACGACGTCACAAGGTGGCCACTCAATGGCGGATACACTCAAACTTACTCCCGCGGGGTAAGTCGTAAGTCGCTCTACATCATCTCACACACACACGCCAATATCAACACCGCTGTCATTTCCCTTCCAGCTTTCAGATACCCACTCTCTCTCCTGTTCTGGAACCATGCTGATGGATTTTTTCCCTCGAATTTAAAGCGCAATAGCAACGAGGCCGCATCACGCATAAGGTAAGGAGAGATCTGTAACGAAATTGGTGAAGTTAGGCGAGGTGATTTTGTTTTTTAATCTGAGTCCATCTTGGCGAGTGCCTACAAGGGCATGAGTCGCAGCAATCAAATTAGCATCTATTAAAAAAAAACAAAACAGCAAAACAAAATCAAGACAAAAAAGCAGTCGAAGTGAAAATAGTGGAAGAAACAAAGGCACAGGTGTTCCTGCTAGCCCTGGGGCCAGGAGGGTGCACATACCCGGGAGGCTGTGTCGTATTATCAGGTTTCAATTGTAGCAGAGGCATTATACCCTCCCCCACTAAAATCACCTACCCCTTGTGGCTCTGTGTCGAAAGAGTACTATTATTCCCTAAGGGGGCACTCATATCCACATACCTCGACGAGGAGTACTAGCGGCTCATATTGGAGTACTAGACACATGCCCCTAACGTGAAACCACGATTTTAGGATCGCCGGTTGGTGTCAAGGAACACTACTACCCCACCCCTACCCCTCACAACGAGGACCGACTCTTGTCATTCTGATCATTATGTGCATTTCATTATTCGGTTAGGGATCTCATCCATGATGCGAGAGACGAAAGGCACAACTTACTAGTACGCCGATTAGATACGTAGACTCTGCGTGAAAATACCAAACTAGTTGAACAACCTGTCCCCAGGTCCTCTCACGTAACTTTTCTACAGTTGAAATAATAAATGAATACTAAATATAATGGCAATGCTCCGCTTGCATAAGCCCAAATCGGCGCTAAATTCTTTTGTAATTAAATCAATGCACAAAGAAATAACTGCTTACGAGGTAGCTTGAGGCTAATTGGGCGTTTGGCGGGGGCAGCATGTTTGGGGGGAGCTTCAACGGGGTCGAACAATTAGTGGATAAGTGCCCTTCCCCCCCTCCTCTGATGCCAACCGTGGGCAATTTATCCAAACAAGGAGTCTGAGAAGCAATTGTTTATTGTTTGGGTCGCTTTAGCTGTCGCGCGAATGGATTTATAGGGATCTGGTACAGCTCGGTCGAGGGTTGCCAACCGAGCGGTGTGGCGAGGGTTTCCGGTAAGCCGGCTGACAAGTGTGGCTTCAGCGATGAATGCGGACCGATTCAACTGGAAACAATAATAGGATGTTGATTTTTCCCCCCTATTTTGCAAACCACCGTCACATGTACACGTGGCGTGGAGGACCCGACTATGCACTTAGTCCCCCAGAAAGAAACTCCGCATAAGCTTCTTTGCAACCATCCCCCCCCCCCACCCACACACTTAACTATCTGGTAAAAGCTTCAATGTTAAGATAAGTTTTAACGATTAATCGCCGGAAAAAATGCGAGGCACCTCCACCCCCGGATGGGGGCGTGTTCAACCAAGAATTGGGGAAGCGCATCACGCCACCCCATCCTCACAAAAGGAGTCAAAGGGATGAGCTAAGAATTAGCAGAGGATAGAATATTGTGTTTCGTTCCCGTTCTCGGAGTCGAAGAGAAAAACTTCATTCCATCAATCTTTACTTCGCCAAAGCGGCAATGGGATGGCAGGTGACATCCCGATTCTTGTGTGCTCTGCCGGCCCCAACAAATAAGTTTTACCCTCCCGGCCACAGTGCCTGCTAGAGGATCAGCAGCTATATAGAGTGAGCCGAAAAAGTTTACAACACACTGTTAGAAATGTAAATTTACATAATTTTAGTTAACGCGAATTGATGAAATTCATAAACCACGTAACTTTATGTAATAAATACAATAAAACCACCAAAAAAGCAAAATAGTGAACAGGAAAAACTTTCTATAAGGACAATAGTGAAGTTTGATAACGCGAAACTTTACACTCATATAAACATGGTTTATTACTTGGTCGCATAAGCTTGCTGTCCATTACAGCTTGCAAGCGCTTTGAGTAGTGTTTCCTACGATCTTTTTAAGGGTATTTGGGGAAATTTTGTTCCATTCCTCTAAACAGATTTTCTTTAAATAAAATAAGTTACGCGGATCTCGTTTCTGTACCATGAGTTTCAATTTCCTCCATAGACTTTCGATGGGATGCAGGTCGGGAGATTGAATTGGCCATTCCAAAACATAAATTCTTCCTTTATGCAGCCAATTTTTAGTTTGTTTTGCTGCTTGGGGTCATGTCTTTCCAAAATTCATCTGTACATTTCGCCGTTCATTCTTCATTCGACTATTTCCATTCTTCAAATAATCCCTAATGAGCAAAAACAACCCCATAACATGAATGATCCCCCACCGACTTTGACTGTAGGGATAATATACTTTGGCGCGTAAGCTACGAGTACACACTTTTTCTACAAACCCTGCAGATTGAATTTCGACCGAAAGGTTATATTTTCGTTTCATCTGACCAAAGGATTTGTTCCCAGAACGTTGCCGGTTTATTTAAATGTTCATTTGCAAACTCAAGCGCGAGCTTTACCGTGAGTTGTTTCCCGATATTCCTGCAGCTCTCTTAGACTGGTCTGGGGTTTATCACATACTGTTCAAGCAAGTTTTCGAGCTGTACGTTCTATTAACATCCAAGGGCGACCTGAACGATCCAAAGGGTGAATTGAATTACGAGACTTCCAGTTGCGTATTATGGTATCAACTATTATGAAGGTCTACAATGCGTTCAATAAGATCGTGACTGATTTGTTTGTTTTCCTCCATGATGAAGATGTTTGTAAAAAATGCCTTGTCAAAGTTCACTATTGTACATATAAAGTTTTTCCTGTTTACCATTTTGATTTCTGATTGTTATAATGCTTTTATTACATAAAGTTCCACGTACGTTGTAAATTTTATTAACATGTGTTAACTAAAAGTATGTAAATTTGCAGCCCACTGTATCTTCCACCCATTCCATTTCCCATATAAATTCATTTTCTTGACAGATGATCTCTCATAACAGACCTTCTGCCTGCTGTGACCTCGTTGGTAATTGAGCTTAAATTTGAAGAAAAACACTTTCGTCCGCCAACGCCCACTAGTTTACGCCCCATTTCACAACTTCAATTAAGTCGCTCACTTCCGTCTACATCAGATCTGGACATATTCTGGGACACGTTCAAGAGACCATTCCAAAGAAGCAAGTTCAAGAGACCCTCCCGAATAGCACGTTCAAGTGAACATCCTGAAAAGCGCATTCAAGTGACCATCCCGAAAAGCAATTTCAAGTGACCATCCTGGAAAGTAGGTTTAAGAGACCATTCCAAAAGAAAGCACGTTCAATAATTAATTTAAAAAGCACGTTCAATAAACCATTAAAAAGCACGTTAAAACCATTTTAAAAAGCGCGCTCAATAAAATATTAAAAAGCACGCTCAATAAACCATTTTAAAAAGCGCGTTCAATAAACCATTAAAAAAGCACGTTCAATAAACACATTTCAAATAGCACATTCAAGAGATCATTCCAAAAGCGCACATTTAATAGACCACCCCCCAAAACAAGTTCAAGTGACCATCCCAAAGAGCAGGTTCAAGTGACCATCCCCAAAAGCATGTCGCCGGAGATGCTGCGGTTAGATTTTTGTATTCACTTTAATTAAACAACGCTAAACGGCGGACGGAATCGGGCATCAGATTTGGGGCAATTCTTTCCCGTGGAAAGACGGTAGGGAGTGGAAGATACGCACCAGTTATGAATCGGGTGCGAGCGTCCCTTAAATGGATGCCCCCCACTCCCACTACGCACTTGAAATGTTCCCAATATTTAAATCTACACTATATCAAATCCTATAGGAGCTCTCGCTTGCATAGTGGATGCGGTGGGAAATCTCAGAAGTCTAGGAAGGAGTTCAATCGCAGAGAACTTTTTTTTTTTTTTTTTTTAAGAGCTCATCTGGATCGCAGAGAACAAAGACACAAACCTTAATCGGGGCGCCCATTGGGTGGATACTCTGATACTCATATCCAAGTGAGGTAACTAGTTTCACACGCATCATCACGCAGAGAGCCAGTCTGAGCCCAACACCCCCTCTCTTATATTCCGGAATCCCGCCGATGGAATACTAGTGCCTCATATGGGGACAATTTCATTCTCGGGGAGGGGGTCTCGTGTGACGAATGGCGCTACCTACACACAAGTCCTATAAAAACGAGTAAAAGAATTTACGATTTCATGATGCTGGGCGAATATTCGACTGCGTAGCATTGCCTTACTACCTTCTGAAGAGCGTTGTTATTTCACGCGTGCGTAACAACTACAGACTTTTGAGCCTCGCCATCTAAGAACGCGACTGTCCTGGGAGTCATTAGGATCCCAGTTGATCTGCAAAGATTTTCATATAATCTTTTCGCTGCGAGTGATGAAGTAAAATGATGGCCTAAACTCTTCATTGCTCCCGTCCACCGCCATGCGTGGGAACCTCCTCGGATGACTGCCCTTCATTAATTTCGTCTTAACTATGTCGGCCGCTTGGACTGACATAATTAAGGGCTTGTGGGAAAACTGGTTTGAGGCCTATCCCACAGCAGAAGCACAAGTCAGAAATTTTGTCGAATCTGGGGCAAAACTGCGAGTCCCAGACGGAGGAGAAATCCTCATCGCCCGGGGTACCCGGCCAGAATCATAGAGGAAAATACTCCCGTCTCTATGTAGTTGGATGCAGTTTTGGCGTACGTACCCGTGAGGGGGTGGCAAAAACTTAGCGGTCGTTGATTCGGCCGCTATGCATTAAGTCCACCAAGCTCAACCCTCTGAGGTCCCCACTCGAGAACCAACCCCCACCCATCATCACCCATCATCCCGGCACCATCCAAGCGGGGAAACAACAGGAAACTGGACGGGAGCGTTCTTCTCATATCGAAGTCAAATCCAACCCTTGACTCTACCTCCTTTACCACTTCTGACATCACTTTTTTCACCCATAACATTTTAACTACACATTTTTTACAGATGAAGAAAAGAGCAGCAAGAAAGAAGAAAGGAGACGCCCACGACGATGGAGGCCCTCCCTAAGAGGGTCCCCCTACGGACCATATCTGGTAAAAAGACCCTCCGAGAAGAAAACCGTGTGCCAATCCTTATTTTCAAATTTAAGGATTGCACTGATCAAGCTTATTGACATCCCAAATGGTTTCATCGCTATATGCGGTGAGACCAAGGACATAGCCTGGCTTCTATCTGATGAAGAGGCCGAAGTGCTAAGGGAGATGAACTTGGAAGCCAAAACCCCAACAGCGATCTCTGCAAACAGGAGTGTTATCTGCCGAAAGGTGGAGAGCTGGGTGGGAGAGAACTCCCCCGCGGACATAAAAAGCGAGGTGGAAAGGAACTACACATAGGCTAAGGTCAGGGAAGTCATCAAATTTCGTGACCATACCCATGTCTTCAAGGTGACCTTTCAAACTACCGAAATGGCTCACAAGGCGTCAACGGAGGGACTCCTCATTTTAAATATGGGGATCCCAGGCAGCAATATAGAACACGAGAGATACCACAGCATCCAGATGTGCTTCGTCTGTTATGCTTTAGAGAAACATACAACCGTCAATTTCCCCCAAAAGGGAACAATTTGATGCAGCGAATGCGCCACACAGGGTCATAGATATGACTCCTGCAAAAGCACTGACAAAAAGTGTATGAACTGTAAGGGACCCCATCGAACGATGGCCCTTAACTGTCCAAAGAGAAAGGAAATCATCACAAAAATGGAAGATGAAGAAAAAAAGAAGAAAAATAATACCTATGCAAGCACTGTGAAGAGAAGTGAAGGGATGGCCTCAGCAATGGCAACTCCCTCACTGATGATATTCACAAGCGACCTAAGTGCAAAGATACTTAACTGCATTACACATGCAAACGTGGCAAATGCGGTAAAACCTGGATGCTACAACCGGGTTTTAAACGCGCTATTAAAAGCTAATAACCTGCCATCCATCATCGTGCCTGATGACCCAGAATGCTCCAGGGCATTCAACAAAGGCGTTATTAGAAATAGTAACAATCACGAAAAAGCCACTGGACTGAGAGGTCATTGAATCTCCCTCATCGGAGGAATCCGAAGAAGAGGACGAGAATAATGACAAAGAGGAGCAAGAATCCACATCTTCGGATAGTGAAGAGGACCCATGCACTCGCACAAGAGCGAAGAAGAGTCGGTCAAAGACTCCTAGTCCTCCCCCGAAGAACGAAAAGCCTGGGCACTCCAGACCCGCCCCACAGGCCAAGAAAAGCAAAAAGACGAAGAAGAAACGCAGGTAAATACATCTCACAATGAAACGGAACTCACTAAGAATCATGGAAATTAATACCAACGGCTGGACAGCGAAAAGAACTCTCTACGGAAATTTGTTCAGGGAGATTGAAGCAGATGTCATCTTGATTTCTGAACATGGGATTGACACTCGTAGCTCCGAAATGAAGATCTGGAACTACGACGTGTTAATCTCGAATTACTCTCAAGAGCGGTACGACGGTGCCGCCATCGCCATCAAAAGAGGGATCAAGTACAAACCAATAAGAAACCTGGAAGAATCCTATCTTGCCATAGAGGTCGAACTCGATATAGGAAAGCTGGTCATCGCCACCGGGTACCAGCCGCCGAGACGAGAATATTTACCAATCCATTCTCTCTCTGGCCTATTTGGCAGAAGGACCCCCATCATATTATTGGGGGATCTTAATGCCAGCTGTCGGGAATCTGGGTACAGGACCTTCAACCTATACTCGAGGAAGAAGTGCCACAAAACCAGACATTTGTCTGGCTAATCGTCAGCTGCCGTTCAATTACTACATGGAACCAGTCCAGGTACCATGTAGTGATCATATAGGGATCCTACTTACCATCAACAGGAACCCTATACAAGTCCCAGCTCCAGTCACAAAAGACTACAGGAGAGCAAACTGGGCACGGTACGCGGGTCTCCTCGAGGCCTATCGCCCACCAAATCTGGACGAGGCGATTCTCGAGGAGATAGACGAGGCACTCGACGACCTCAACGAACATCTTATGAATGCAGATAGGGCTTGCATCCCCCAAACCCAGTATAAAACCATCTCTTCATACAGGGGGACTGGGTACATGAAAGAACTCTACAGAGAATTGAGAGTCATGTACGAGTTAAATATCAGAAATGCATCAGTTGACTCGCTACAACGAAGTAGAGAGATCAAGGAAGAGCTCAACCAGTTGATCCTCGAACAACAACAGAGACAATGGGACGATGCGATCGAGAGCCTCGATCAACATACATCTCCCAAAGACTTTTGGAAGAAAGTCAAAAGTCTCAGAGGATCATCTGGGAAAAAGAAGATGGATCCATTGAAACGGAAGAAAGGAACATCGAAGTAATACTCCGGCGTGATTGGGAAAAAATCTTCAGCATATCAGAAGAAGAAAACGAAGATTTTGATATACAGTTCGAAAACAACATCGTAGACGAGCTTAACACGGAAATACACCGAACGCATCCTCATCACCAGGTGGATAGACTGCGTGACGGAGACGCCGAGATCACCGAAGAAGAGATCCTTGGCGCACTCCGCTCATTCCGACAAAAAGCCCCAGGCCAATCGGGGCTTACGAAGGTAAACTTCGAAAAGGCACCGGCTAACATCATCGAAGGAATTAGACGTATTTTTAACGCATATCTGAATACAGGGTACTTTCCAGATGCTTATAAGATGGCAAAGATGATCTTCTTGCCCAAGCATGGAAAGGACCCAACGTTGAGAGAGAGCTACCGCCCAATTTCACTCCTGGAATTGGGCGGGAAACTCTTTAAGAAGATCCTCAACGGGAGACTGGTCTCTCACCTGGAAGAAAACTCCCTCTACAACCCATGTAAATTCGGGTTTAGAAAGAAGCGAAGTACGGAAATGGCAATCAATGTCATAACGGAAAAGCTTTCCCAAGCAAAACGGGACAGGAGTTATGTGGATATCGTTTGTCGGGATGTATCAAAGGCGTTTGATAAGGTGTGGCAGTGGGGCATGCAGTATAAGATCTTGCGGCTGGGTCTAAGTGAAAACTTAGAAAGAACTCTCTGTGACTATGTCATGGAGAGAGCGGCGTATGTCAGTCTAGGGTGCACGGACAGACCAAAGTTTCCGCTCACTGCGGGCGTCCCGCAGGGGGGGGGGGTGTCTGTACCCCACCCTTTACTCGATATACACCGTGGATGTCCCAGCCCCTGTGTACCCCTCTTCCCTCAATATTCAGTACGCCGATGATTTCAGCCAGATAATCGTATCTCCATGGAGGAAAGCGCCGTGGCAAGCTCGCATGACAGCGATGGAAATCGCGAACTTGAACAACTACGAGGCTCAGTGGAAGATAAGAACAAC
Organism: Ceratothoa steindachneri; assembly: GCA_963969495.1. Classification (NCBI taxonomy): domain Eukaryota; kingdom Metazoa; phylum Arthropoda; class Malacostraca; order Isopoda; family Cymothoidae; genus Ceratothoa; species Ceratothoa steindachneri. Next base: position 85,921,959 of record OZ018325.1, on the reverse strand, counting down.
CCAAGAGAAATTCAAGGTGGTCCCCATTGGACGCACCCTAAGGGCAGACGTGTGTGTGGGGGATACGCGATACCCCTATACCAACGAATGCAATGTACTCGGTATGAAAATCACCTCTACCGGGTACAAGAAGCACGTCGAAGAAAGAATTTCTCGAGCCTCGGCCGCTGTAAGAACTCTATATACATTTAGAAATCTACGTGAAAGCAACAAGAAGAAGATCTACAATGCCCTTGTAAGATCTACGTTGCTTTACCCCGCCTCCACCCTCTCATGTGTCTCAAAAACACAAAAGAGGCGACTTCAAGTAGTGCAAAATAAATGCATGTACCTAATCACGGGTACACGCAGGCAAGAAGATCTGCACAGAGAGGCGGGGATAATTCCCATTAACAAAGTAATAGAAGAACGGAACGGAAAATGCAGGATCTGGTTAATCGGGAACTGAGTGATGAAATCACCCAGATGATTAACCAGAACAGAAGAGCTGACTGTCGCGCCAGATTTCCCAGCTCCGCCAACCGAGTGGCTGGCGGGGACGAAGTGCCGTTCTATACATAATAAGATGTAAAACCTGAACCTAAAGAAGAAGAAAACCGAACAAGACAAGAAACTCAAAACTACGACAACAAACCACCGAAGAAGACAACTTTAAACCAAGATTGTGAAAAAAACCCGATTACGACATGAACCCGATTAAAGATGAAGAAACAAAAAGACTAAAACACACACGAATACAAATGATACCAACAACAATAAGCACGCACCTAAAATGTAATAAAAAAACACAAACATATAAGCAATGCATAACACACAAAATTAAACTAAAAATTATTAAGACAAATGGCTTGAACGCCATAAATAATTATTTATAATTATTAAAAAAATCTGCAGAAACAACAAAGAATACACGCTACCAAAAATTCAGAGATGAGAAAGGGTTTCTCTAAACGGTGGCAGGCAAATGACTAAAATGATATTATATATATATATATATATATATATATATATATATATATATATATATATATATATATATATATATATATATATATATATATATATATATATATATATATATATACACACATACATTTAGGTACGAGTTTTCTTTTATGCAAGTTTTATTAAAGACGAGGTCCAGCTGAGTTTTAATTAACTTTTTTCCTTTGCTTTTCTAATTTTCTTATTACATTTTTGGGGGGTCTTGAGAGAGGTTATGATTAAGGGTTACAATATTCATAATTTATTTATTATTGGCCCGAGGTACCTTTCGACCTTTTCGGTCATCTTCAATAGTATAAATAGTAAATATGTGTAGACATTTTACATGTTTTAGAGGAGTTAGATTCAATATATGATTACTTCAGCAATTATAATTTAAGATGGGGAATTTTTTTTGAGTATTTGAATAATAATTTCATCTTAGTTTGGTTATGATTTATGTTTTTTTATCAAAGTTATTTCTAATAATTCTTTTATAATATGAAAAAACAAAATGGTGAAGTTCAGAAAATTTTGCTTTTATATATCTTCTATAACTATATTTTAGCAACGTGATATTTTTAACGGGAAAGGGGGGGAGGGGAATTATTATAATTTGTGAAGTTCAGAAAATTTATAAAAATTTAACTATGGCTACTTGTTTTTAGATTTTAAATTATAATATGCTGTGGCGAAGCCATTGCCTGGTTGTTTAATATAAAAAAAACTAACTATTATTATGCTCCAAAGTTGAAACAATTTTTAGGTTATATTTAAATACTGGTTCTAAGGATGAAAGCAGTTACATAGCATAAACTCTGTCTGTATGGTTACGCTCTTGTGTCTTAAGCATTTTGGTAATTTTTCCTGGATTCTGGTAGCACTACCGGAGTCACCCCTCGTATCTTTGAGATCAGTAGCTGCGAGGCAGTGTGATTGCATTGTTTACAAAATAAGTGTGGCGTATTATTTATTCATTTTTTAAGTGATAACCCCCTTTTAAACAAAATGAATGCAAATGAAGTTGGGAGAAAATGGGATTGCATTATTGAAAAAATATTAAAAAGGAAGTTCAGTGCGATGACATAAGAAAAGAGAAACTATTTATAACATCCCGATAAAAACCTACTTAAAGAAATAAAAACAAAGGGTTTCTACATACAAGTCATCGATTTATTTAATGAACAAGATAGAATAATACAATTAACATATTTATTTTTGTAACGTACGCCATTGATATATATATATATATATATATATATATATATATATATATATATATATATATATATATATATATATATATATATATATGATAGTGAAACCACTGTATAGGAGCCAAAAGTTTAAGTTACGAGTCTAGTTTCAGTATGTAGTTTATCATATCTTCTTCAGTCGTATACTGATATATATATATATATATATATATATATATATATATATATATATATATATATATATATATATATATATATATATATATATATATATATATATGGAGAGGAAAGATAAGATAAACCACAAGTTGTACCTAGCAGATTCTTTATTACTGACGTTTCGCTCCTCTGGATCTTGATGGCAGTAAAGAAATGTCTAGTAGATATGCGAGGAATGAAATAGTTTTATTGGATATGCCTTGGTGAAGAGGGAATCCCTTCATTTAATTTCTCATATTATTTTGATTTTTTCGCTTTTACCTTCGGCTCGACCAGTGGTTGAAGTGACCAGAACGACTGGTTTGGACATCAGTTTCCTTTATATAAACAATCTTTTATAATATATTTTCTTTATACTACGTCGTGGCTTATAAGGCTTTCAAGTTTGGTTTTTGCTAACTTTTAGCTTATATTTTGTTGCCTTTTAATTTTTATTGTTCTTTACTTTTGGGGGGCACTTCGCTTCTTTTGTAATATTATATTTTAGTTATAATTTTCGTTGTTTTTTTTCTTGTGGGCTTTTTGCCTGTTTTATTATTATTACTCTTAAGTTTTTATTTCTTTCTGTCATTTTCTAGTGATTCATTAGTCACTTTTTATCAGTTTTGTGATTTCTTCTGCAGTTCTCCTTTGTCGTTTTAGGTATAAATCGGGTTAGTTTATTCACTCAAGCAGATTCTTCCGCTCGGGAAAAGGGTTCGGCTTGTTATGATGTGTTGCGTCCGTTGTGGGGTGTTGATATTATTAAATTCTCCTCCTCTTTTTCCACCAAGCTTTTCTCCCGAGCCTTTGGACCAGTGGTTCTAACCTTTTTTTTATAGCGGCACACCTGGCTAAATATAAATGATATATATTAGAGTTTTGCAAAATAAAAACATAGCAAGTCATAGACGGCATATAACCGTAGACTTCTATTGTGCCACTGCACAGACTAGTCATAGACAAATAAAATGACATATTAAAGTAAGGAAAACACATATGAACTTACTTTATTGCAGTTTCAAAATTGATCAGTTAAATGGTCAGCTTCTTTAGTGAAAAATTTGTGCCTGGCTTTTCCTCATAATTGCCTCAATGTTTGGTCGCATATGAGACAGACAGATCCTCATTTCTTCTTCAGTTGTACGTAATCTCTCACGCTTCTTGTTTTTAATGTTGAGAAGACTAATTCGCATACACATATAAGAAGTTGAAAATTGTAATAAAATTGCTAAAGCTCTTTTAGATAATGAGGGATACTCCTCTGGAATTAAAATCCAAAATGTATCAATTGCGTAGAGTCGAATGTTTTAATTTTAGCCCTGGATCACTAGAAAGGGTGGCCAATTCTTCTTCTTCATGTAACTCAAGTGCAATATTTGAACATAGATTTATGAAAGGATCTCTAATCCAATCATACATTTCTGTCTTTAATGATGGAAAATAATTGTTCATGCTTTCGTCCAGTGGTGTCAGATGAATAACCTCATTAGGGAACTTTTCTTTAATGCAGGTAGACCGCAATAAAGGAAACATCAAGATTGCCAGTGATTGCTCTATTTTTCCAAATCACAATTTTCTTTTTGAAAGCAACTAACTTGTCTGTTCAAGTGAGAATATTTTCATTTTTTACCTTGCGTGCTACTGTTTGTTGTTCTTAGTTCACTAAATATTTATGTTAATTATTCCATTTTAGACATCCAAAATTCGCAACTAAGGTTTTCACAGAATTTATCCTGTTTTTCCTAGACAAAAAATGATAGTAATTCCTTGTGCAATTCCTTAACACGATTTAATATTTTGCCTTTCGACAGCCATCGAACCTCAGTATGCATAAATAATTTAACAACCGAGAATTCATTTCTTTGATCGGTTGTTCAAATAATCGTGGCCTACTTTTTATATAATTGACCATTTCAACAAGATGTAACGCAACCTTTAAGTCTTCCTGCGATATTTTTAAAACGAGAACTTCTCTATGTAGAAAGCAATGAGTACGAATGAGATTTGAATTTTCTTTTTCTGCGAGGGATACAAATCCTTCAATACAGTCAGTCAGGCATCGGGTTCCATTGGTGCAAATGCCAACACACGACTGCCGCCAAAAGGCAGAACGCATTAACTCCAAAAATGTTATTTTTGCATATTTGATATCTATGGAATCGGTAGAATGAGACCAACATGCTTATTACGGCGGTCTACGTCTGTATTGTCATCATACCGAGATTTATTTTGTTATCATGTCCCGGTCTAAATTTTTTTTTGGGGGGGGACTGCATATATATATATATATATATATATATATATATATATATATATATATATATATATATATATATATATATATATATATATATAGAGAGAGAGAGAGAGAGAGAGAGAGAGAGAGAGACTGAGAGAGAGAAAGGAAAATTAAGGAACTCATTATAATGTATGTACAAACATGCAATACTTAATAATCATGCGGAATGTAGCGTTTATGCTCCCTAACCGATTGATGGAGCTCGCTAATAGACAATAAAATCGGACATGCAACGATAAATATTAGGAAACGACAATGAGCGGAGGTCCATCACACCCGCACCAATTCCTTGAACGTTTCGAGGCCAAATTCCAATCAATTTCAGCTAACAAAAACTCACTTCACAAAGAACAAACCCATGCAAAAGATTTTCACTTTTCTCAGCACGGCGAAATTTTCAACTCGCACCTGTTGCTTCCGTATTTGTATCCAGATAGTCCATGAACATAGGGGATCTATACTCTATCAAAAACTCTTGGGAAGGGGAATGGAGTATTATTGTGATTAAAACTTCCTATTATTAATGATATTGTTAATGTTCCTGCCTGATACACGCAATCTCTTTGCTAAAATGAGATTTTTTTTTTATTTCGCTCACCAACACAGACAAAAAATATGAAACAAGCAAGTGTTTAAAGCACACACACATGAATCTACCAATCTTTCCACCTTTCGAAGACAAACAGATTACATCTTGATTATTCATGTCGGGATCGCTGCAATATGAGAAACAATCACACAGAAGCACCCGCTCTAAGAAGTGTAAATAAACTACATAACGGAACTTGCAAGATCTAAGCAAACAACGAAAATTAGCAGTCATATTCGTGAACGAGACCCATGATGCAAATGAACGGACACCAAACTCGGGAACGTGGGCTCGAAACCAAAGACACAGTAGCAGACAAAAACCGACTCCCAATGTCCCACCGGGAGAACACACTCACCACACGCTTCAGCTTGCATCCAGCTCGAAGCCGACCGCTCGTCCAGGGACCCGCAGAAAACGCTGGGCGGGGGGCCGAACAGCGGATATCTACAATGCAACATCACCACGGCGCGATGCACGTGGACCGCGACCACGAATAACAGTGGCAGCAGCAGCAGAAATAATAACGCGCGAGAGGGGGCGGCGGAGATTCTATGCACATCCACACAGACCACCCAATCCCTGCTTTCCTTGCTTCGCAAGAATCCCGAAAGCAACCTTCCTACAGCTTGAAGTTAGCTAGGTTCCTCACGCAATGGAGGGGCACTGCACACAGCCGAAGGTGTGCAACACAAGAAATATCGGTGTGTGAAGAAGCGGCACACGCGGGGACAGGGGCAGAAAGCACGCGAAAAAATCAGGAACGGACGGATCGGAGCGAACAACACAAGCGAACAGCACGACGTTCAACTGTCGACTGACATACCTCCATCGCATGACTTTGACTTTGTGGTAGGGACTCGGAGACTGCGGGGAGAGGGGGCAGGGAGAATTGGGGGATGCATGAATATCCTTTTCCAGATAGGGGGAATGAGAAACGGCGGGGGTAGGGAGAAGGAGCAAGAAGCATGAGCACACCCTCACAGATAAACTTTCGGAATATGGCGTAACTTGCCTAACTGAGTTGTCAGTGCGCTTTGAACAAGAGGTGAGGAATAATACACAAGGTGCGGCGGTTCATTTGTCGCCCAATTTCAAGAGAAAAGAAAATAACCAAGAATCCCTCATTTATACAGATATATTTACTAAGGTTACTCGTTAAAGACTTGAAGGATTCCTGTGCCGTTCATTTTATTCAATGAAATCGTCGTCGGCTTCAGCCACCGCATCCAAACGGAGTCGGAAGGTGCCGCAGGCTTTCTCGACGGTTCATCTGTTTAACTGGGTGAAAACTATGGTGATCCTGGACCTTGGAGGTGCACGGGGACTTGTTGGTCTCTCTCAACCACACTCCTCCACACATAAAGGTCCAGGAAACTGGAGTCTGGGGAGTTAGGAGTCTAAGATGTTCCGAGTGATGTGGTCAAATTGCCTGACGGCCACGACTGGGGGGCCCTCCTGCTTGGGTGACACGGTACAGATTTCTGTTGCCACACCGTAGGGTTATTCTAGTGGCTACCTCCTCCAGGATCCAGGCCAACACCAACTCCTCCAGGCACTTGATATAGACCTCTGTATTGAGTGTGAGGCCATCCGGGAAGATAGACGGGGGCATAACGTGGCCCTCGAGCCTGCCTACCCTCGTGATCATAGCCTGACTCATCCAACTCTTTCCTGATCCTTTCTCTCGTCCTCAGATTGACAGCGGAACACACTGAGATCTTCGCATTGGATCTCCCGGTGTGAATCCCAAGAAGCTTAGTTTGCCTTTTCCAATTTTGTTATAGGATTGAATTCAGTCATGGTATGGCTTCCTTCACATACGATGCGCAACTGAGTCTACTATGATAGGGAGAAAGGAGAAACGACTTCAGACAAGACGCATGCGTGGAATGCAGAGTCGTCTCGAGTACAAGAGGACAAGCAGTAGAGAAACTGTTCGTTTCAGTGCAGGAACAGGTAACATGCGTGAAGGTCCTCCAGACTATGGGGGACATTAGCAGTTATCGCATTAAGTTGGAGGGAAGCGCTCTCCATCAGAAGGAGCTGCGTCCCGAGAGTGCGCTCGAATCGGAGACAGAAAACGCACTGAAGCAATCGAGGCCTTGAGTGTGTGGACCTCACGTGAGAAGTAGAAGTGCGATGGCACTTCCTTACGATGCATCACGAAGGGCTGACCTGATTCCTCCTATGTAGTCAGAGTGTGAAGACAAAACGCTGGTGCGGTCGCTCAGACACTACAGGCTGTTTGGTGCCCTCATCAGCGCACTCATTTCCCGTAATCCCTACATGCCCAGAAACGAACGTCATCCTCGGGCACCGGGGTAGCAGTGGCATCAAGAAACTAAGATCCATGGGGAGATTGCAAAGGCTCGAGGGTACTCAGAGGCGCTCTTTGAGTCGCTATAGATCACAATCCGATCTCCGAACTGGGCACCAAGCGTCATCTTCCGCACCCGGTGGTGTATTGCAAATATGATACCCTGTAGGGTGGCGTCCTTGCTATAACCCCCCCCCCCCAAGGCTTATGGTATGATTGGCCTCACGACAGCATAACCACCGTCGAGATCAGCCATGGATAAAATAAGAGCCGTTAAGCAGACGCTGCGCTCGCGTCTAAGAGCGCACACTGCACTGTGTGCGGCATCTTCACAGCGTCGATAAGGAGGCTCCCCATGGGGGATGTGCGAAGGAACCGGTCGCCAAACGATGACCAGTGTGATGAATCTAGTATACCTTCCGAAATTCACAATCGGCAGCATATGAGTCAAACTGGCACCCGTAGTATAGCTTGGAGCAAAAAAAAAGAGAAGGCAAAAAAGTTCCGTGGTTCTATAAGCAGCCCATGTGTTGACCTTTACGGAACAAAGAATATCAATGGCGCGGGTGGGACCCTAAGGCTGCGAATATGGGCTTCCCAGGAGACGCCGGGCAAAATCAAACACCAAGGAGACACATCAATTCCAGGCGAGCCACATTTAAGAGCAAGGCAAGGTCGAGGTGAAACCGTGGATTGTGACAGAAGTGCACGCACTTCTTGGGTAGAGAAAACCCAAACCCGTGTAGTTCGGTATAGTGAGGGCATTCAAAATGGCCGCTTGATCAGGGTATGCAACTTTCACTAGAAGGGTCCGGTCGAAGACTGTTTTGATAAATGCATTAACCTTGTTACCCTGTGCATTCACGTTGCAACTGACCACATTCAGGTGAGCCACATTTAGGACCAAGTCTAAATCGGGGTGATGCTTATTGTCAGTGTTATAAATGCGCCGCCTTTGTCTTGGACCCCCCCCCCCCAAAAAAAAAACTGAAGCATCTGCAAGGCAGCATAACGAGAGACCCAATTTAGAACTTCTGCTGGAGTCCGCATTCCAGGGTAGGCATCTGTACTACGCCAAAATAGACCGAATAGTAGTCTACGCATAGCAAAACTAGAACAGCTTCCAGAAACGACCAAGTAATACACGTTGATGCTTAAACCAGTGATTGCCAGTGAGGACACTTAGCTGCGGAACGCCAGGAGGTCCCCCCACCCAACCCACCTTTATGCCGAAACAACGATCTCAATGGAACTCAAAGAAAGATAGAGTGGCGTCACCTACAGATTGGTGGATTTTTATGATACCGTATCACCACGCGCTATCAAGGGGCTTCTCTAGATAAAAAAAAAAACCTTGGGAAATGCTGTCTAAGAAGTGTTCGGATAACACTCTCAGGCCGGGGCAGAGCATCCGACATGGAACTTACGGAAGCCGCACTGTGCTCAGGACAGGTGACTGTGTCCATGAAATAAGCTAAACCAAACATTTACCAATTTCTCCATCAAATTGCACCAGCAGGATGTTAGAGAAATTAGGTGAAAACCAGCAGGGGTAAAGTGATCTCACCCCAGTTTGAGAAAACAACACAGTAGCATTTCGCCAGTAATTTTCCCAGAATCCTGGCGGACATGGACCGGACCAGGGGCGATTTCCACATACGAAGCGAGAGCGTAAACCTAGCTAAACAGGTCGTCGAAGTGTTTTCCACAGTAGTCAGCCCTCAACGAACGTGCGACGCGCTCTCAATGCTGGTGGGGCAGCATCCTGGCTAGAGAATGCCGGGATATACCAGTCTAGGTAGGGTGCCTCACTACGGGTCAGAAAGTTAGTAAGTTGTTTTTTTTATATAGAAATATTTAAAGGGGGCTCAATTAGTTTCTGTCATCGAGGGTTAGTTAGAAGAGATATAAAAGGAAAGTGGGGAATGTAAACAAAGTAAAAATAACTGGGATGTGAAGCCGCAAGTTTAGCAAACAGTGCGGTAGGGAAGGTGCACAACTGCGGGCACGGGTCGGGAGGACGATATAGAGTGTGGTTAACTGCTGGCATTCGGGCCAGGAGGACATACAGGTTCCTCCAGGTGCCACAGGTACCAGATATAGCCGTCTATACAGGGTACACCTCTTTGGGGGTCTTTGAATAGCAATAGAAAAAGTTGGCTGTAGAGTAGGGTAGAAAATAAGGACAACTGAGTCCCCTAAAAACGATGGGTGATAATCTACATAGTACCTAGTCCCTGGGGCGCTGCGGTCAAGGTGACATGCCTGTCCCCGAGATATCACATGTAGCATTCTATACGTGCCCTCTTCCCCTTACAGGGTGCCATTGGAAGGGTAGAGAAAAGGGCAGTTTTAGTCGGAAGGGTAAATAAAGGGATAAGAGTGACGTACCACCTACACCCGCGTCTGGATAAAGAGTTGCACGTCCATTTGATCCAGTCCCCCCTCCCCCCTCACCTCGGGTGTTCGAGCCGGGAGAACAAAGGCAATCCTCAAGGATCCCACTGAGATCCCATGGGCATGAAAAACTGGCGATGAGAGAGATGTAAGGTAAGTGGCAAAAAATGTTAAGGGAAAAAAGGGTTCAGCTAGTTTCCATCTAGTTTGAATCTCCATGGGGCACTAGTCAGGAGGACGATCGGCTGTTCATGGTACCAAGCACACGAGTCTACTCGTGTACTCAGGAAAATACTTTCGAAACCATCTCGCCAAGGTAAAGAACAAGCAAAATGACAACGATCAAGATGAAGTGTACAAAAGCGGATGCAGCGAGTGTCCTTCCAAGTACGTCGACATAAAGGGAAGCAACTCAGACCAGAATTGAAGCCCCCTCCCCCGAGATGAAATAGCAGGGGTTGTTACCAAGCTGTTAGAACCATCAACCAGTAAAAGCAGCAGAGTGCATGTTTTTTTCGACAACTGCATTAACAGGCAAATAACGCTACACATTTCCGAATGTTACAACAATCCTGAATATGTCTTCCAATTTATTAGTATCTACAAGTTCTTAGTCGTTTTTTTTTGTTTAACCTTCCATATCCTTAAATAATGTTTTCCATATTTTCAGCTTCCCCAGATTTATCTACATTTATCTAACATTTATCAATATTTAAGCTCTAGTCTCCCAATCACATATCATTCTAGGTTTAGACCTCACAGAGAGAACACATCTGAGAAAGAACCTTAGCATACGCCTAAAGACACAATAAAACACCGTTCAGTTCAGGTGTGCTTACTTTACCTCCAGCATGTATCTGAGATACAAGTAAAATATAAATTGTTGGCGAGTGAGTCAGTGAGTGACAGCTAGTGATCAGTGGGGGAGTGAAAATAGTTAGTCTTCGTCGTCGTAGAATCTTCAACTTGGCAAAGGAGGAAAATTTTCCGGGAAAAATTCACAGCCCTGTGCAATTTCCAAAAAAAGGCTATCAAGCTAGTCTGATCAGACAAACTCACCAGTTTACCCGGAACTGGCAGTGCTCAGTCTCGAGTATCTATCTCGGGGCACCAACCGATGAATATCACTTTGCTCACCAAATAAGGGTAACGCCCTGCCTAAGAGATCTAATAAGGAGAGCCAGACTGATTGGAGATTTCTCCTGTTTCTGTCACTCCTCGGTCAAGACGGACTGATTGGAGATTTCTCCTGTTTCTGTCTTGACTAGATCAATATAGGCGACCAGGAAGTGAAGTGAAAGTGAACAAGGATCCAGCCTAATCAGAGGGAAGAGAGGTGAAAATTCATCGACTCTAAATCTCCAACCCGGTAAAGGAGGTAAAGTTTAGGGTAAAATTTCCTGATCCCGAAACTTCTGCAAAACCGGCCAACGAACAAGCTTGATCAGCTTGTCATCCTAAGGTTACTGTAACTGGCAGGACTCAACCTAAAGCGTCAACAGCGAGGCACCCCCAACTCACAAGTGCACTGCCCCCCGACTGAGTGGCGGCGGATTGATTGGAGATACCTCCTGTTTCTGCAGCCGCTCGAGAACGGGACGTAGCCCTGGTGGAATGATTGGAGATACCTCCTGTTTCTACCGGGGTTATAGCAGTGGCGGGTTTCCCGAACCCGTACTTCTCTGCCTCACGAATCTAATAAGGAGTGCCGGACTGATTGGAGATTTCTCCTGTTTCTATCACGACCAGATAAGTGAAGGTCCCCAAATTAATTAAATTAATGAGAGGTCACCCTCGCCATGAACGGGAGGGGAGAGCTGCTGGACTTTCGAGTCCCACTGAAATTGACCAGTAATCAAAAACCGGAAAAGGCGGAGGTATTCGAAGCCATCTTTGACAAACTTGGCATAGGCCTCAAACGTCTAATAGAGACCCACAGAGGCTACACAGTCATTTGTCATACTCAAGATGACCTTGAAAAAATAACATCAGCGGAAGGCACGCTAGAACTCAGCAAGATTGGCCTAGAACCACGTCCATCCCCAGCTCTGGCAGCGAACATGGCAATAATTTGCAGAAGAGTGGACACATGGGTAGGCAAAAGATCGGCCGAAGAAATAAAAGCAGAGATAGCGAGGAATCATCAATGGGCGGAAGTGACTGAAGTAGTCAAATTCCGTAGCCACTCCCATGTTTTCAAAATAATATTCAAGAACGTGGAAATGGCGGCAAAAGCCAAGGAAACAGGCCTCAGACTGTTTTCCATGGTAATCTCCTTTGATCAAGTTGAGCGGGAAAGGTTTGTCGAGCTTCTTACCTGCTTCAACTGTTACAAGGTCGAGGGTCATTCAACCAGCGCCTGCCCCGACTCTGGGAAGCCAAAGATCTGCTCCGAGTGCTCGCAGTCCGGACATGACTGGATGCACTGCGTGAGCAGCACAAAAATGTGCATTAACTGTGCAGGGAATCACCGAACCCTAAGCATGCAGTGCCCAATCAGGAAGGAAGAACTTAGGAAAAAAAAGAGAGGCTGCGGACAGACCGAAGCAATCTTACGCCGCTACCACAAAACTACAAACTCAACCGAACGTAACGCCGACTCAACCCCAGATCGTGTTGCAACTGAGCGACACCACCCCTACCAAAATGCTGGCATGCATTCTACATGCACACGTAATAAACTTAGCTTGCCCTGGTTATTCAACACAGAAATGAACAAAATGCTGGCAGCTAACATGGAGACGATTAAATTTCCGGACAACCCACAATCCGAAAAAGTCCTCTCGGCATCGTTCCCTAATACAAAGCCGGCACAAGCAGCGAATAGTCTGGAAACTGCTAAACCCCAACATATTACATAGACAACAACTCAACAACAGACTGACGCCCCAGGACCTCCACCCAGCTCACCCAAGCAGAAAAAGCCCAAGAAAAATAAAGTGGAACCAAAGGTTCAGGTAACTGACTCTGAACAAAAAAAAGGATGAACTCGAGCTTGACGGCAGAGAAATCAGACTCACCTTGGCTCTAAACTCTCAGAACATCAATAAAAAAGAGATCTCCACAGAGGAGATGGCAGCTGGAGTCAGAAAATGGCAGATCAAATAGTGCTATGACTCACCAGTTACCGGGGAGACAATTAGAGCCTCCTTACTCGCCTGTAAAACAAAGCTTTACAACGAGAACTTTAGGCTCTACGACCTGGAACTGTACAACAGTTAAAATCTGGCCGTCAAACGGCCAAAGAATAATAAAGACTAACGGGATAGCGTATAGAAATAGGCTAACTATCTTGGCACACAATGTGGAAGGATGGGAGCCAAACAAAAACAAATTGTATAATGTCTACAGAGAACTAGACCAAGATGTTCTTCTGCTGTCTGAAACAAGCGGCAAAGAGGAAGACAAACAGAAGATCTTTGGATACAGTTATACAAAAGAACTGCACAGGTGAAAGATTTGATGGTGCGTTAATAGCAGTGAAAATGGAGTTACAGTACAGACAAGGTAATCCTACGGATGAATCGACTCTGTCTATCCTCTTAAGGTGCTCTATGGGTTACATAGAACTAAGCGCGGGGTACCAGCCCCCTCGCAGGTCATATCTTCCTTATCATGACATGTACACCCTGTTCACAAAAGAGAACCCAGTACTATTTGCTGGGGACCTTAACTCCAGGAATAGAGCAGCGGGATACTCTTCTACAAATTAGAGAGGTAGATCACTGGATCTCTTGACTAGAAGGAGCGTTGCAGAGCGCATTGGACCAAACTTCCCCAAGTTTTTCTACCCAGAGTTAGCCACTAAACTTGACGTCGTACTCACGAGCCCTGACTTCCCAATCCACCAACGTATCTCGCCAGGGCCTCTAACATCAAGTGATCATCTGCCCATTCTGATCACTATTGCAACTGCCCCTATCCCAGTCCCAGTTATCCCATGAAAAGACTTCTGGAATGCAGTGAGAAGAATACAGGAGAGCATTCCCAGAAGTTACCCCTGATTTACAGGACGCACCCGAAGAAGATCTGGATGACGAACTGACTGCTATTAACGACCTCATCTCTAACGCCGACGCTATAGCTATCTCAATAACGTCACACAAAATAATCATGCCCACAAAACCCACACAAGAGAGAGTGGTGCTACAGCATCGATTCTCCAGATTCTACGAGACCATCCTCAACTTGGGCTATGCCAGACCCATGGATTTTCGATTCGTTCAGCATCTGAGAAATCAGCTGAATTTCATGCTAGGAACCAAAGTCCGTAACAAATGGAATAGTCTAATAGAAAAGTTAGACACTGAGACAAACCCGAAGGCCTTTTGGACGACCATCAGCAAATTAAAGGGGAACGCTCGTACCCCAGGTCAAACAGAAATCAGGCATGAAGGAACTAAGGCGGTCACTCCCAAGGAGAAGGAGAAGCTGTTCCGCGGAGTCTGGGAAAATGTCTTCAAAATATAAGAAGAAGAAGACTTTGACCTAGGTTTCGAGGATCAGGTTCTCGAGTATATGGAGAGGAGAGAAGGGAGGTTTGACTCTTATAGAACCTCATGCTACCATCGAATTCAAGGCAACTGTCAGGATGGAAAGAAAATATCAATGGAGGAACTATTGAATTCCATTTCCTCATTTAAGTTTAAAGCACCGGGGCTCAGCCAAATTACCATCAGGCATTTAAAAGAAGCTCCGGAAAGACTTAAGAGCAGGCTGGTGAACCTGTTCAATGCGTCTCTAGCAATGGGATACTTCCCGGATGGCCTGAAGACCTCCAAAATGATCTTCATACCCAAACCGAGAAAACCATCTAACCAGGTCATGAATTATAGGCCCATCTCACTGCTGGAGACCGTTGGGAAGGCTTTTGAAAAAATCCTCAACTGCAGACTGGCTAAACACCTAGCTGAAAAGAACCTCGTGAACGAAGAACAACATGGATTCAGAGAACACCGAGGCACCGAGACAGCGATAGCCCATATGCTGCAACAAGCGGCAGTATGGCGAGCTAGAGGTTGTTGGATTGACGTCGTATGCAGAGACGTAAAAAAGGCCTTCGACAAGGTCTGGATCGAAGGCCTGAAATACAAAATCTCTAGGCTGAGACTCACTCCCCACTTCGAGAAAATCCTCTGCAGCTATCTAACCAATAGGCGAACGGTGATAGCCTTCAAAGGGCACACAGGGGAATCCTTTGACCTCGCCTCCGGTGTTCCACGCTCTTCACCATCTACACAAGAGACATCCCTAAACCAGCCGACGGGAGAACACTTAATATACAATACGCGGATGATGTCACCAAGTTGTAGTGCGGAGGACAAAGTCGGCAAGACTGATGGCTAGAGCCACGGTAGCAGAAGCCGAGAAAATCTCCAGCTTCGAAAGACGCTGGAAGATACAAACGAATGTGGCTAAGTTCTCCGCAACTGCAATAGGAAGACATCGCACCGTCCCTTTCAAAATAGGAAACTCTGACATCGACTACTCTCCTCGCGCGTCTATTCTCGGATTCGGACTCTCCAGTTCCGGAATGAGCAAGCACGTGAGGACTAGAATTGGACACGCAAAAAAACCGAACTTAACAAACTCCATCGATTTCGAAACCTAACAATAGCTAACAAAAAAAAAGCTATATATCAGCTTGGTTAGATCCAAGCTGGTGTACCCCAGCATACCACTCAACGTTGCATCCAACAGAAACATTTCGATGCTTCAACGAGTGCAAAACCAAGGACTCAAGATTTATCACTGGCTCCAAGTGGTTCGACTTCCGGACCTCGAGGAGCCTACATGATCAAACGGGAATAGAGCCAATAAACCTGTACCTCTACAAGAGAGGAAAAAGCATCTGGGAGAAACTAGAAGGTCTTCTCCCCAACGAGACACTCGACACTCTCGATCCTGAGGAGGGAGAATACAAAAACTACCTCCCAAACACCAAAAGAGAAGAACCAGAACCAAGATTCAAGTGAATGAACTAAAAAAAAAGAAGTATATATATATATATATATATTCATATACACAGAAATAAATCAACATACGTGTTAAGAGAAAAAAAAGAGTTCAAAAACCCACTTAAGAATCTGAACAATGGAGATGGCCCGTACACCGGGCAACTACACTATTAACCTAATGCTTCTTTCATTTCCACGCCTCCCCCCCCCTTTATTCACTATTCACTCCCTCGTTTTCACAACTTTCTACAAAAAAGAAAAAAAAGAAAGAAAGAAAGAAATTGTTGGCTAGGTGTGATGAGGCTAAGATTTTTTTTTTTCTTAATGTACCAAAGATTATTCTGAACAAGAATATACATTAGAAGTAAACGGCTTTGTAGAGAGTGCGAAGTTGGCGGCAGGTGCATGTCGAGGAATGTGGATGGGGAATAAAGTAAATGGTGGGAAGTCGTTATAAAGGTATCTGCATTTTACCTTTTCGCGGGCTGACTTCCCCACCTCCCGTGCTTCTCGCACACATCCGAATTATCCCTTCGAGATATTTCCAGGCTATTCCAACAAACGTCCCTCCTCTCTTGGGCCAATTAATTTCGGAGAAATTCCCCAAATCACGCAGGTCGTTGACTCAAAATTGCCTCTTAAACTATGTGAACACTATCCATTTCTACCTTTATAATCATATCTAAGCATTGTAACTATTTACAAAACTCGTTTTATTAAGATCAGGGTTAACTATCAGTCGCCCATGGTTGAAATTTATAATTTTACATTTCATGGTAGTATACATCATTACGCAATTGATCAATGACTCGCGAAGAATAAGTTTGCTAAATTAAAAAAAATTCCAACTCAAAAAAATTTCGGTGCTCGCACAAATTAGAGACTTATGATTCGCAAAGAGAATGAAAATTTTCCCCTCCCCTCTGATTTAGATAATCTAAATTATCAGAGGAGAAACACAGGAAGGGACGAAGGTCTTGGTGTGGAACCCACGCGTGCACAGCCGAGTTGCGTATACTCAAAGTCCCTAGCGCAACAAATCTGTACTAAATTGTTTTCGAATAATTTCTGCCGATGTTTTTCGCTAATTTGAAAACTAAAAATTACACTGGTCAACAAATTTTAACTTGTTTCTGCTGACTTAAGTTTGAGACCTGTTCTTGGGAAATTCGGGGTCACTGAGTTTAAAAATGGCAATAGTTTTCTTTTATTACGTTGTGTTTTTTATTTATTGACTGGTCCATATTAGTCCCACTCATAGTAGCAGGCTATCTTACAACCAAGTGAAAGGAAGTGGAGGCGTTTGGTATTCTTATTTTATTTTATCTATGTATTTAGACTTCTCTTTACGCACATCTAGATATATAAAGCAATTATGCATAATATAATTTTGTGTTTTTTCAGATGTTTTATGAAATAACATTCAGTAGTACGGCCTCATTACGAAGAAAATGGTCGAATTTCCCTGACTCGATTTGCTATATATGTGGTTGTTTTACTGCACCAACTCAAATAATGAACATTTGTATCTTTGTGAAAAGAGCATACTTGGCCTACTTTAAGATTAAATTAGGTGAGCAGGATAAACCGTGGGCCCCGCACAATGTTTGTAAACCATGTGTCGAAAATCTACGCCAATGGACAAAGGGCACAAGGAAACAACTAGGATTTGGCATTCCTATAGTGTGGCGGGAGCCAAAAAACCATGTAAACGATTGCTAGTTTTGCCCCACAAAGACTTCTGGTTATAGCAAGAAAACGCGACATAAAATAAGTTACCCAAATCTTGATTCAGCAATTCCAGAACGCAAAAGCTACGCTCGCGCCAACTGGGATAAGTATAAACAACAACTCGAAAGCTACATTCCCGACCCCTTAATTAATGCAAATCTAGAAGAAATCGACGAGGAGTTGGACAAAATAACAATCAATTAATAAATGCTGATAAGGAAGCCATACCCCGATTAAAATATAAAACACTCCCGGCCCCTTCTTGGACCCCTAGAATGAGATCTCTCGCGAGGGAATACGGGGAACGGATCAATGAAGTGAACCTCATCGGCCCCAACATCACTCACTACACACAGACGAGCGCGACAAATACGCGACGACCTAATGACACTCATTAGAGAACAGCAGAATGTACTTTAGGACAATTTAATAGGCAGACTTGACTTAGAAAACGACTCGCGTACATTTTGGCAGACTGTAAAAAGGCTAAAAGGAGGACAGACACAGACGTCAATAAAAATCACACGAAACAACATGGATATTACTGAGTCAACAGACAAAATCGAGAAGGAATTCAGACTCTTTTGGGCATCTATTTTTAAGATATCCCCGGAGGATAATGACAACTTCGATTTAGACTTCGAAGACAAAATCATTGACGAACTAAACGACCAGATCCACAGAACCTATCCCCATCATTACGTGACGCAAGAAAGGAATATGGAGGGATACACCGGTAAAATTACTGCCGAGGAACTCTCTAAAACTCTAAAATCCTTTCGTCAACGGGCACCAGGGCGTACAGGACTGACGAGGGAGAATTTTATTCGAGCCCTGCCTAACACCCTTTGGGGCTCATGAATATCATGAATGCGTGTCTGAACGTATGTTACTTCCCTGACCACTGGGAGGTAGCAAAAATGATATTCATTCCCAAACCCGGTAAGCCACCGGGCAGTCCAGCTAACTTCAGGCCTATATATCTTAGAATTTGCAGGGAAAGTCTTCGAGAAGATATTGGCTAACAGGGTGAATGCGTTCCTCGAAGAAAATAATTTGCATAACCACCAACAGCATGGTTTCCGGAGGAAGCGAGCAACGCACACGGCGCTAGCCGTGATCACCGAGAAGTTAGCAAAAATAAAAGCAGAACAACGCCACGCAAATCTGGTGCTCCGAGACGTCAAAAAGGCCTTTGACAAAGTATGGAGAAGAGGTCTACAATACAAAATCTTACACCTTTTTTTATTTTAGGAGCCTATCTGGCGAATACCCACTTGGGCATAACTCGCCACAATCACGACAGCCTAGCATTAGACTGTTTAAAATGAGAATATGAAAAAACAACAACAATAATAAGGGAAAATGGCAACAATTAACGTGGACTTTAATGACGCAAGACACAAGAAGATCATTTACAAGTAGCAGACTGCTCATCAACAACGACATAAACCCAACGTTCGCGTGAAATTCCGTTCACAAATCAAACACAAACAAAGCCAATCACGTTAAAACAATCTTTATTATATATATTTCCCTTGAATTATTAAAAAAACCTCTCAATTCTCCCAAAATAAAGAAACAACACCAGCAAAAACACGAATAAACACAAAAGCAGGAATTAAAAACCTAGATACAAAAACTCTTCACCAGGAGTAGGGGCCAAAAACCCCTCTGCTACAAAGGCTTGAATGCCTTTCGTATGCGTATATATATATATATATATATATATATATATATATATATATATATATATATATATATATATATATATATATATATATATATACATATATATATATATATATATATATACATATATATATATATATACATATATATATATATATATACATATATATATATATATATATACATATATATATATATATACATATATACAGTGGCGGCAACAAAAAAAGTGACATTGAATATTGGCAATAGAAATCGATACATAAAATCGCTTTCACGATTTTACTTGCCAACAAGCCAATGAAAAGGGGCGGGGCTTATGCCACGAGTGGATGACTCTCCTGAGCTAAGACAACAGAACTGCGCTGTATTGGAACTCACTGTCTCGTTTGAGCTCGTACAGTGAGGTTTTGGTGTACAACGCTCCAGCGTGCTGATTTCCTGCATTCGTGCCTACATTTGACGTGCTATAACTTCTGTGCAAGTGGATACAATGGGGCGGAAAAAGCTTTCTATGACAGAGAAAAGCCGTGCCTTGACCCTATTAGAGCAGGGAAAGTCTTTTATTGATGTAGCAGCAGATTTAGGAACCTCAAGAAATACGATTTATCGCCTAAAACGGGCAGCTGAGTTATTGCCACCAGGTACCATACCAAAGAGGAAGGAGGGCACTGGTGCAGCTAGGAAGACATCTCCAAGGACTGATAATATCCTAAGGCGTGAAGTGATGTCAGACCCTTCTGTAACCTCCGCTTCAATCAAGAAAAAACACCCAGACCTTCTCCAGAACGTCACCCTCAGGACCATCCGTCATCGCTTACAGAAGGACTTAGGCCTACCGGCTCGCC